>SNQJ01S0015469.1:154520-189344 GCA_010110895.2 Picea sitchensis | reverse complement strand
GCCCAGTGAGAAGTTAGGGCGCGGGTTTCTTGTTTTGAGTGGTTTTTTGAGGAGTTACTCAGCATGGCTTTGGCTAGGAAGAGGCATGAGTTGGCCTGATGCCAGGTAAACCTGTATGGTGCATTTTAGGGTTATAACAGATATGCTCAGGTACTCCCCGCGCCAACTGCAGACATGGATACGCCTAATCCCGAGACAATAAATATCGCTAACACCTTCATCCTCTCATCCTCTGACACCTGTACCTCCATGCTTCATGCCACTTCCACTTGTGTCGTGTTCCCTCTCCCTATCATTGAGTCAGCGTCTCTCCTCACAATTGCCTCCACCTTTCACCTTCTTCCATCTGTCTCCCTTGTCACCTCAACCTAAATGGTTGTCCTCACTCTCCCACCTGCCTTCACACCCTATTTACTCACCATATCACCACCTCATCCTTCCACCTGGCCGTCGAGAATATGTTGTGTCCCGATGAGCCTGTATCGTTCACCTGCATATCTTCCTCGCAAACATCCAGCAAGGTGCAGACGATGAAGAGGAATTCGCCACATCTTTAAGTACAGATGTTGACTTTTCCCTCCTAGATATCGATGTGGTAGTTAATATAAATATGGAAGGTGGGTGAGACATCATCTCCTTCCTTAAATAGAAGGTCAGAAGGGAAAAAGCGCAGAAGGTGACTGTCAGTCCTTCCTGACAGAGATCATGTCCAACAGAAGACTGCATGGGCAGTCTGCCCAATGTCTACATGTGCATCCTGAAAGAGAAGCTCCTCAACGCTAAGCATTGATCTCCTGACATGATCATGTTTCAGGGAATCTGAGCCAGTTCCAAGTTTATGTAGGCATTTTTGCCATTTTTGTATCTATCGTTGGTAGAGCCAAGCTCCCTGCCGTAAAGTTTTGGTGAAGCACTAGTTTTTCCTAGTTATGTATCTGCAAGTGAAACTTCTTGCTTAATGACAGTTAGCTTCTTATTCCATCTGGTTTCCATCTAATGTTGAAAGAGTTCATTATTGACGGATTCACATGAAGCATTGTGATAGTGTTATATAAAGGTTTTATGGTAATGTTGTTATGATTTCTTTTAATGTTCTTATGATTTGGATACACGAAGTTCTTGTGTTTAAATTCTTCCTCTTCAGGCTGTTGGAAGCTTGATGCTCATAGTAGACCTTTTCACTTTCTCACAGAAGTATTCCTCCTACTCCCCCTTATTACAACTTACTGTCTGAAGTTAAATTAAGACCTCACCTATTCATGCATATCCTTAGTCCTGATTTTTGAGTTAAAATGATATTGTACTGAGTTTAATTCTAGTTGATCACCCTTTTATAAACAAATCATGACATAAACTGATGGGTATCAGGCTTACTCCTACTGCAATCCAAGAGTGACTTCTGGTGCTAACATTTCTGGCGCCATTGATGGGGATGAAGTTGAAAATTTTCCCTGAGATTGAACGACATTGAGCCTTTGATTATGAAGGTGCATCGGGTATCAGAGCCCTTTAATATTGCTACTGTGGACCTGGTGACTCCATTGTGATGAATCCATTGTGGTGGACCTACTATTTCAGTTGTGGCTTCCAGAGGAAGGCACAAGATGTGCACTCCTCAGTTTCCCTTGACGACACCTGAAGAAGATCCAAAGAAGCTTATTAGAAAGGGAAAAGCCTTTGGAGGAGCAGATTTTACTGTTGAAACAGGTATTTCTGATAATTTTTTGTCTCTTTCTGTAGAAACTCCATGTTCTGCTTCTCATTTCCCTGTCATACGTTCTGCTGGAGTTTCTAGAACTTTAAATTTTTGGAGTGTTCCTGCTGCTTTTTCCCCTCCTGGTCTAATATTGGAGGGAGAAATCCTTGTCACTCCTCTCTACCTTGAAGATGTACCTTGTCCTAGACCCAGGACCACAGAAGATTTCCCTACTCCTAGCTTTACCACCCCTCTTATTATAAATGTTGCAGCTGCTACAGAGGGAGAACCCTCTGCTAACTCAAGTCCTGTAGCCTTTCCTCTGAACCCTCCATTTTTTCCCTTTCCACCTGGAAGCTCCATTCTAGTCTCCCCTATTCGAACTCCTTCCCCTCCTAGTTCTCCTCCACCAAACATTCCTATGGCAGGAGAAAATGCCCTTATGACCAATATGAAGGCCATAATAGTTGCTAGGTATGCCCCCCTTGTGTTTACTTATCCACTCAATGCCCTTCCAGCAGATGGCTACCTCAAGCAGCTACCCAAGTTTACAAGCGAAGAAGATATAACTGCAGAAGAACACATTGAAGCCTTTTACAATTTTACAGATCATCATGTCATCATGCATGCAGACCTATGGATGCGGATTTTTATTTATAGCCTTCAAGGTGAGGCTAGGAATTGGTTTAGGGTCCTACCTCCTAGATATATCGATGGGATAGAGGCTTTGGATAACACCTTCTTGAGACAGTGGGGAGATAAGAAAGACTTCATGTATTACATGATAGAGTTTAGGTATTTAAAGAGAAAGGAAGGAGAATCTGTCTCCTACTTATCCAAGAGGTTCAATAATATGTACCATAAGATCCCTATTGAGATAAAGCCCTTAGAAGCTTCAGCCAAAATTAATTTTGTCAGTGCTTTTGACCCAGATTTCTTCCTTTTGTTGAGGGGAAGACGAGCCACTTCCCTAGCTCACATGCAGGACTCAGCTGTGGAAGTTGAGCCAAATATATTGGTTGTTGACCGACTCAAGAATAATACTAACAAAGACATACCGAGGAGAATATCTGAATCCTCCGCATCTAATTCCTCTTCCCTCCCCCATCATATGGATGAAGTAACTAAGGTGCTGAAATCACTTTCCGCTAAGATGGAAAGATGTGAGTTAGAAGGGAAGCCCATATATAGAAATTCCCAAAATATTGATAGCAGAGGCTTCAGGAGGCCAAATAACAATGTTCCTCAGATGATTCCAATGGAATAGAGGAACAAATATAGAGATGATCAGAGAATTCAAACTCCTCTCCAAAATAACCTTGTTGCTAATGAGGAAGGAGAGGAGATAGATGAGTTGTCCTGAAATTCACTGTATTGAAGACACCTACCCTTTTCCACATTTGAATCAATATGCATATGAATAATCCCTCATGAACAGTCAAATCAATGAACTGATTAAGGGGGTGAAGGCCAAGGATAATAGTCCTAACAGATACAACCTCATTTCAAAGAAGAACGAAGGGAAGTTTGATATCCTTGATCAGACTCTCATAGAAAAAAGGCCTACTAAGCCTGTATCACTCACTACTAAGGAAAAGAAAACTCAAAATATTTTGCCAACAGCCAAAGACCCTGTCCCTGAGGTAAGGGAAATTCCTAAGCCTCCTTCCTCCTTTAATTTTGAGCATGAAATTCAAAAAATTAGAATTCCTGTACCCCTCTCAGAACTAGTTAAAAATGAAGATTTCAAAAGGTCCCTCTCTAAACTGTTGCAGTCCGAGCCACCTCATCTTACCACAAAATCAGTAAATCTCCAAGATGAAAATCCAGTAGTCATCCTAGGTCCCATGGTAGAAAACATAGATGATTCATCCCCCCCCCATATATACATCCCTGAATAAACATGATAAGGTGCTGCATAATTGCCTGATGGATTCAGGGGCTTCCCATACCCTCATGCCCAAAACAGTCATGGAAGAATTGGGATTGGAAGTAACAAAGGCTTATCATGATTTGTACTCTTTCGATTCAAGGAGGGTGCAATGCCTTGGAGTCATCAAGGACCTACTGGTGTCCTTATTTCAGCTGCCAATGAAGAGTGTGTTCATGGACATTATAGTAGATGATGTTCCCCCCAAGTTTGGCATGTTGTTGTCAAGATATTGGATTAAAAATCTTGGAGGGACATTACATATGGAACTCACATATGCCACTATTCCAGTCTTTAGAGGAGAAAACAAAAGATTGTATAGATAATATCAGCTGGCCTACATTGTTAGTGATGAAGAAGATCCCACTAATCATCTTATCTTTTCTCTTGACACAGAGTTGGGGTTTAGTTTGTTGCATCTCATGGATTCTCCTGAAGCCCCTCTTGAAATCAGAAAGAAACCCTTGTATGATCATGAAATACCTCCTCCAACTACCTTTGTGTGGAATATGTTTTTCGATGGAGCCTCTTCTAGTGAAGGTGCTAGTACAGGAGTGGTTTTTGTATCACCTTGTCAAGAAACCATATCCCTGTGATACAAGCTAGAGTTTGAAACCACCAATAATGTGGTAGAATATGAAGCTCTTGTTTGAGGTTTAAGGGTTTCAAATGAAATGGGAATTGAAGAGATAGTAGTGTTCGAAGATGCTGAGTTGATAATCCAGTAGGTTAGAAATTCTTATCGGGATAAACATCCTCGAGTTAGAAATTACAAAAATGAGGTGTGGGACCTAATTGATAATTTCTTCTCATCTTTCAACATTTCTTTTATTCCAAGAGAAGAAAATACTTTGGCCGATTTCTTAGCTGTCTCAGCTAGCTAGTTTAGGATCCCTCTGTGGCCTAAGATCAAATATGATGTTGAGATAAGATATAGGCCATCCGTACTGAACAATATCAAGCATTGGAAGGTGTTCGAGGATGATCTTGAAATCAAAAAATTCCTCGAGTCTGTTGATGAGTTTTCTACATTGCACATTGATCAAGATCCTGATCCCGAAGGTGATCTTCACCCTGAGGTATTTTTAAATAAAATTGCTAATCACCATATTGTTCAGTTGCCTAGCAATCACATTCCAAAGGGACTAGTTCCTTTAGAAAGATTGTCTGATGGGACTAATGTGGCAATGAAGGGTGAGGTTTCAAATGGGGATTTTGATGTAACTCAATGCAATATTGGCATGGAGGAGGATCCTAAGTTCGTCAAGTTGTCAAGAAGCCTGTCAAGGGAGCAGAGAGCCGAGTATGCTGAGTTATTAAAAGAATATACTGATGTGTTCACTTGGACCTATGAAGACCTCAAGACATATGACACAATTTTCATTGAACATAAGATCCCACTGAAAGAAAAGGCTAAGCCATTAAGGCAGAAGCTAAGACAGATTAATCGGATGTTGCTTCCTGTCATGGAGAAAGAAGTAAAGAAGTTGTTGGATGCTCAAATCATAGTCCCTTTGAGATATTCTGAGTGGGTGGATAATCTGGTGCTAGAAAGAAAGAAGAATGTAGAAATCATACTTTGTGTTTATTTTAGGAACCTAAACAGAAGCTCAAAGAAGGAAAATTAACCTTTACCAAAGATGGAACACATATTGCAGAGGGTAACAGGGGCGTCCAAAATCTCAATTATCGATGGCTTTTCTGGCTACAATCAAATCTCAGTTTTTCCTGAAGACAGGGAGAAAACAACATTCACTACTCCTTGGGGCACATTCATGTATGCCAAAATACCCTTTGGATTGATGAATGCAGGGGCAATGTTTCAGCGAGCCATGGACATAACCTTCATTGGGGATAAAGATCAGTTTGTGGTGATTTATCTGGATGAAATCATTGTCTTCTCTAGATCTGATAAAGAGCATTGTTGTCACTTGAGGAAGGTTTTCTTGAAATGCAGAAGGTTTGGCCTTTCCTTAAACCCAAAGAAATATTTGTTTTATATGAAGGAGAGGAAGTTGTTAGGCCATATAGTATCAGTCGAGGGAGTGAGAATTGATCCCATTAGGGTGGAAGAAATTCAAACCCTGTCACTCCCCAGGTCCCGAAAAAAAGTCCAAAGTTTTCTAGGAAAGATCAACTTTCTGACGAGGTTTCTCTCAAATTTTTTTGAGTTGCTGAAGCACATCACAGTCATGCTCAGAAAGGGAAATGAAGTAAAATGGACTACTGATCCTAGAGAATCTTTTAACCAAATCAAACAATCATTGACTGAGGTACCTATGTTGATCAATCATGATTATTCCAAGGACATTATGATTTTCTCCTTTTCTTCATTTGACACAGTAGTAGCTGTTCTATTACATAATAATGCTAAGGGGTTGGAGCATCCCATTTCATTTTTCAACAGGGAATTAAGAGATGCAGAGGTCAAATATGACATAATGGAGAAGCAAGCCTATGCCTTGGTCAAGGACCTTAAAGAATTCAGAGTCTATATTTTACATTAAAAAATCATTGCATATGTTCCTTCAGCTTCTGTGAAGGACATTCTCATTCAGCCTGACATAGATGGGAAAAGAAGCAAGTGGATTTCCAAGATCCTTGAATTTGACCTGGATATTAAGCCCACCAAGTTGGTTAAAGGGTAGGGTTTAGCCAAGCTGCTGACCAAATCCAATTGTAAATCCTTGGGTGTTAACTTCATCAATGATTTCTTAGAAAATCAACAGACTGAATTGCCTGATGACAATCCTCAAAACAATCCTCCACTAGCAGAGTGCACCTGGTATAGAGATATTATATATTTTCTGCTAGAATTAAATCTCCGTGATGAAATGGAGAAGAGTAAGGCAAGAGATTTAAAGCTCAAAGAAGTCAAATATTTCCTTATTGACCAAGTCTTGTACTGGAGAGACCCTTTAGGGGTGTTTATGAGGTGTTTGAACTCACAAGAGGCCCATAAAGTGACGTTTGATTTCCATAGAAGCCTATGTAGGGGACACCACTTCTGGAAGACCACAACCCAAAAAATTCTCAGGGCTAGGTACTATTGGCCCACCTTATTCACCGATGTCTACAGATAGGTCAGATCCTACATCAAATGAAAAAGGTTCTCAGGAAAACAACAACTCAAATATCTACCACTAAAGCCTGTAGTAGCTTCAACACCCTTTCAACAATGGGGGTTGGACATCATTGGAGAAATTCATCCTCCCTCAAGCGACCAACACAGATGGATCCTGACTGCAACAGACTATTTTACCAAGTGGATAGAAGCTATCCCTACCAAGAGTGATTCACACAAAGTTATCATCAACTTCCTGGAGGAAATCATAGCAAGGTTTGGCTGCCCCAACAGAATTGTCATTGATAATGCTGCATCTTTCAAATCTGAGCCTTTGGTTAAATTCTGTGAGCAGTTTGAGATTTCACTGATTCACTCCACTCCCTATTATCCTCAAAGAAATGGACTGGCAGAGTCTTCCAATAAAATCCTGATCAAGCTTATTAAAAGATTGTTGGGAGATAATAAGAAGGCCTGGGACTCAAAACTCAAATTCACTCTATGGATTGATCGAGTGACAACAAAGAAATCCCTGGGAACCTCCCCTTTTCAACTTGTTTATGGGACAGAAGATGTTTTACCCACTCAACTAGCTCTACCTGTAGCTAAATTCTTTCAAGATTATGAAGGAGAGCCATACCATATGGTCAGAAGAATCCATCAACTGGTGGAAGTACAATAGACCAGGGAGTAGGTAATAGACAGAGCTCACAGTCGTCAACATAAGGTCAAACATGCCTTTGATAGGAAGGTTAGGAAAGAAGATTCCAGTTGGGATATATGGTACTTAAATGGGATCACCCAGACAGGATACAGGAAACACAACAAGTTTGAATCCCTCTCGATTGGGCCCTTCAAAATATCTGAAGTATTTTTAAATAACACCTACAGGTTGTAGTATTTGGAAGGTGAGGAGGTTTTTAATGGCCCTGTGAATGGGTATTTCCTGAAGAAATGTTTTGTTGGAGCCTTAGACGGTTCCTCTGTTTTTGTAAATATTGTTTTATGTTTGTGTTTGGTTTCAATAAGGGACTCCATATCCCAACAACAAGGCACTGAATATACAAAGTAGTTCTTGGCGTCTCATAGGGAGCAAGCCATCCCCCATGGAGCCTAACATTATCACATAATCTTGTATGCGGGGTGTTTTCCTATGAAGTGTCCCCTTCGATGAAAAAGTGGCAAATAATGGGTTAAAAAGACACTTATTATAAGTTGGGGGTGCATAAGCACTCTGGATTATGCAGCACGCAGATCTCAGTGGTCAAAATATGCATGCCCAGATATTTGGTCCAGATTCAATTCAGACCTTCCTCACTGTTCTACCTTTAATGGGTGGGGGGGGTCTGATATGATAGTTTTCCAATCTGTGGATTTGGAGGGTCGGGCGATCCGCACCCAGATATATGGTTGAGGTCCCATTCCGGACCCCCCCCACCATTCTACCTTTAATTGGTGGGGGGGTGTCCGATATGGGCAATTTTCTAGTGTGGGCCCCTTGGCTATCATGGTGCCTCCTCCTTGCGTCATCCCCTCCATGATTCCAGACCCTCCTCCATGCTAAACCACTACCCACCTCCTTTTACCACCTCCGCCTCCCATTAACAAGTGTCCCCACTCTCCCCCTTTCATTCCCATGTCACATATCCCACTCCCTCCTACCTCTCATCAACTCACACCTGTCCTCCACTCTCCCAGGTGTCATGTCCCCTTTCCCTTCATCCTCTCATGCTACGACACATGTACCTCCATTCTTCATGCCACTTCCACTTGTGTCATGTTCCCTCTCCTTGCCATTGAGTCAATGCTGCTCGTCATGATTTCCTCCACCTTTCACCTTCCTCTATATGTCTCCCTTGTCACCTCCACCTAAATGGTTTTCCTCACTCTCCCGCCTACCATCACACCCTCTTTCCTCACCATATCACCACATCATCCTTCCACCTAGTTGTCGAGCATATGTTCCATCCTAATGAGCCTGTATCGTTCACCTGCATATCTTCCCCACAAATATCCAGCAAGGTGCAGACAAAGAATGGGAAGTCACCACGTCTTCAAGCACATATGTTGAATCTTCCCTCCCAGATACCGATGCGACAGTTAATATAAATATGGAAAGTGGGTGAGACATCGTCTCCTTCCTTAAATAGAAGGTCAAAAAGGATAAAGCGCAGAAGGTGACTGTCATTCCTTCCTGACAGAGATCACGTCTGACAAAAGACTGCATGGGCAACCTACCCAACGTCTTCATGTGCAGCCTAACAAAGAAGATCCTCAACGTCAAGCATTGATCTCCTGACATGACTGTGTTTCAGGGAATCCAATATAGTTCCAAGTTTATGTAGGCATTTTTGACATTTTTGTATCTATTGTTGGTAGAGCCAAGCTCCCTACTGTAAAGTTTTGATGAAGCACTGGTTTTCTCTGGTTATGTATCTACAAGTGAAACTTCTTGTTTAATGACAGTCAACTTCTTATTCCATCTGGTTTCCATCTAATGTTGAAAGAGTTCGTTATTGAATGAGTCACATGAAGCATTGTGACAGTGTTATATAAAGGTTTTATGGTAACGTTGTTATGATTTATTTTAATGTTCTTATGATTTGGATACAAAGTTATTGTGTTTAAATTCTTCCTCTTCAGGCTGTTGGAAGCTTGATGCTCACAGTAGAACTTTGCACTTTCTCACATAAGTCTTCCTCCTACTCACCCTTATTACAACTTATTGTTTGAATTTAAATTAAGACCTCACCTGTTCATGCATAACATTAGTCTAGATTTCTGAGTTAAAATGATATTGTACTGAGTTTACTTTGAGTTGATCACCCTTTTATAAACAAATCATGACATAAACTGATGGGTATCAGGCTTACTCTTGCTGCAATCCAGGAGTGACTTCTCGTGCTAACACCTATTACCTCATAGACAGACGAGGAGGATCCTGTTCTAGAGCCTGTGTGGGACACTTCATTGTCTTGTTCACGTGACTTCCTCAATGGGAATTTACCTTTGGATGAAGAAATCATAGAGGCCATGAATGGTTATAACAAGCCATGGGATGATATGCATCATCTCTCTTATTTTCTCCCAAGGATTTCCATAATTGAACAAGATGATTTTAGATCTAGCTTGAGAGAGATAGTCAGTCACTCCGTAGTTCCACTTGATATGCACAGAATTTATTCCAAATGAAACATGGTGAGTATATCCCCTACCTTCACGATCGATATCTCTCATACCCCTGGAAAGGTTGAAAATGTATACATCGGTACATATTGTTCAGCGAAAGAAATTTTGATCTACACCGAGCTCTTCAAGGAATTTTGCGATGTATTCGCTTGGTCATATGAAGAGATTCCATGAATCGAACCTCGAATTGTCGAACATGATATTAAAACCTACTCAGATACCAAACCTATTCGACAATGAATTAGAGTTTTTAATCCTACAAAGGCCCCTGCTATTAAGGAAAAGGTAGAAAAGTTTCTTAATGTTTGATTTATCAACCTGGTTCCCGTGACTGAGTGGGTATCCAATCCAGTTCCTGTGAATAAAAAGCAAGGAACCATCCGCATATGCATGGATTTTTGTGACCTAAATAAAGCCTATCCCAAAGACAACTTCCTAACACCCTTCATCGATCATATTCTCGATGAGTGTGTGGGAAGCAAAGTATTTTATTTCATGGAAATATTTTCAGGGTATAACCAAATTCAGATTAAACCTGAGGACCAACATAAGACAACATTTATTTGTCCTTGGGGTACTTCTCATATCGGAATATGCATTCCGGCCTTAAGAACACTGGAGAAACCTTCCAATGAGCTATGACCTTCACTTTTCATGATGTCAAGAATATAGTCAAAGACTATCTCGACGATCTTGCTTCTCACTCTTGTAAGAGAGTGGATCACCCTAAACACATTCAACTATATTTTGAAAGATGTCTCCGTTATTACATCCATTTGAACCCTCATAAATGAATCTTTTTCATTAGGTCAGGTCAACTTCTAGTAATTTTAGTCTTTGAGAATGCGATCATGGTAGATCTGTTAAAGGTTGAGGACATAATTTGATTGCATCCCCCACACAGTATTCGTGAACTTCAAGGTTTATAGGGGAAAGCTAAGTTTTTACGATGGTTTATTGTGAACTATGCCAATATTACTAAGGGTTTCATATGTCTCTTGAAGAAGGATATTCCTTTTATTTGGGATGAGAGAACCCAGAAATCCTTCGATGCTTTGAAGAAATCCTTGGTATAGACGGCTCTGTTGAATTCCCCAGACTACGATAGATATTACTTTCTTTATGTCACTGCATATGAAGATATGATTATTATGGTGTTGGTTCAAGAGGATGATGAGCTCCGTGAGCACGTCATTTAATATCTTGGTCGAAACTTAGTCATCCCTGAACTCAAGTATTCTCATGTTGAAAAGATAGCTTTGGTTGTCTTTCACGCAGTCCAATGATTACGACACTATATATTGCTTTGCAAAACTACTATGGTTTCCAATGTCAATCCATTTCAATACATCCTTACTAGGCATATCATAGGGGGAAGTACAATAAACGGATTGTCATTCTACAAGAATTAAATCTCGATTTCACTTTTGTGAAGTCCAAAAAATCACTAGTTTTTACAGAGTTAATATTTGAATTCCCTCGATTAGATGAGGATGTTATTCAAGTTGATTCATTTGCATATGAACACGTTTTCCTTGTCTCGTCGTTAGACCCCTGGTATATGTTGACGATTAAAATCGTAACGAGGATTTTTCTTGCAAATTATTGCTAAAGACCATTATTATAAGCTAACAAGATATATAATACTAGTAGGTGGGACCCCCTTGTAGATTGGGATATCTGATATGGCTCTTATTTCATGTTTATGCTATTGTTCGACATTTCTTATAGGGTTCTACATGATTGATGAAATCTTGGTTTTAATGGAAATGGATAAGGCATGTTATGTGTTGATTCTAATTGCGACAAATGAATGATGGATAAGGCATGTTATGTGTTGTTTATGTTGCTCTAAGATCTAATTTCATGTTACTATGGCCTATGATTATCCATTGCTACCCTTGTTATTTGTTCCTGGATTCATTAATGTGAAACCTGCACAAGAGACATGTTAGTAACAACACACAAGAGCAGTTGAAAAGAGATAAAAATCAATATAAACAAAATACAAAGGAAGAAACTATACTATACTAATATGCTACACTATACGCATTGGAATTAATAGGATGGTTGTTAGTCCTAGCTAACTGGGTTAGTGGCTATATGATTTATTGAGTTATATGGAAATACATGTGATATGCATTATAGTATGGTTCGTAGTGGTTAATGTGACATAGGGTGGCACTTTTGGTAAATAGTGGATGTTGGTTTCGATGCATGGTTTAATTCAATGAGTTAATGGAATAGTGGGCTAGCGTGTAATAAGGAATTGAATGACTGGGGGATGGAGGTGACATGCATTTACTACACACCACTCCATACCCCTCCCACTAGCCATCACCCTGGATGGGATATTGTTCAATTGTGATCGTTATGGTTAATATCTGATTTTCAAGCAGAGGAAGAACTGCTTGGCCAAGCTCATGTTTTTAAGGTTTTTTTGGTTACAGGTATGTATTTTCGCCATCCATGAACCCACTCTGGTTATGAAATAGATATTGTCTTGGTGATGTATCGGTCTGTTCCTTTCTTAAGATTGGCAACTATGTAAAATTGTGATATTTTTCTGGATTGAAGGGTTGGTGTGGTTTTCATTGAAATAATTTTTGAAGTCATAGTTCATTGATCATTCTAAGTGTTAGAGGCCATGAAGGCTCTCTGTCATCCTTATTTGTCTTGGTTGAAGGGTTTCATTCAGTCCAAATCGGCTGGCTACCTCCACGCATTCATATCACCATACCCAGTCGTTTTGTTGTTATGGGGTTGTTGGGTTTGAAACACCTTGTGTCACTGCGTATTGCTTCACTTGGGTATGGGTTCATTCATGTTATCAATGTTTATGCAGTGGGTTATGATGGTTGTAATGACAAAGTGATTGCTTAAGTTTTTTTGCTATTTCGCAGCTTTGTTTATCTCAATTTTTTTGTAATGACAAAGTGATTGCTTAAGTTATACCCTGCGTGTTCTAAGTACCGTTACAAGACCAAAATGAAGCCTTTTCTCCTCTGTTCATAGTCTCTCCTATCTCATGAAATTTCACTCTGTCTTTGAATTCATTGGTGGTATACCATGTGTTTGCGTTGTTGGTCTCTTAGGTTCTCACCTGATGCTAGGGGTCGACTCTAGACTCCCTGTGTTGGTCCACAGAGCGAACCCTTGATTTCTCAAGCCCAGTTTTTGATAGAGGGAACCGTTATATCATGTCGAGTATACTGTTGATTGTTATGAATTGGTGGTGTATTGTCAACAGTGTTCGATTACTGGCTCGTCTCCATTGATTATGTTGACAGTGGTGTTGGTTTTGGTATTTATTCACTGCATTGGTTATTATGACAATCGAATTGATAAGATCATCATGGCTAATTGGTTGATTGGAGAAATGGGAATGAATACATAGTCGTTGTCTCTTACATTGTAATTATTCAATTGTCAACCCAACATTAGTTTATAATTGATTGAGTAACAACAATGCTTCGTGCGTGATGCATTGGTTGTGTGGGCTTCGTACAATATGTTATGTTGAGTTGATGATTGTTGTGACTGTGTGTTTTAAATTGACAAATAGGAGTATTGCAATTGTAATAGATGTGGCATGGTCTTCCACCATGTATGTTATGGATATTGTTTGATTACGCCATCAAACATGGGCACGGGTTTTATAACAGTATGGTTTTGTTGTAGCCTGATTGAATTGAGAAATGGATTTTATTGTCGTTGTTTCCTTGTATTGGATTGATATCTCAACATCGTTTGATGTTTAGATCTAGAGAAAATAGAAATTTACAGTCCTAGTAATGCTCTTGTGTTTTGTTGATTGGTCTATGTATCATACAACATCATATAAGTCGAAGTAGTGATTGTTGTCCATTTAAATGGCAAGTCAAGGTTGTTGCAATATTGATGATTGTTTGTTGACTGTCTAATGTGTATAGTTGATATCATAGATGAGCACATATTATGTGACAGTATGGTCTCATTACAACTTAATTGTTAAACGGAATTGAGGAATAAAATCGGGCATGATTTTTGTGTCTGGTTTGATGAATGAAATAATTCATGGATGGTGGTTGATGTTTTAGTGATGGACAGAGTGGAATTAAGTGATTTTTTATTCATTTGGGATTTTTTTAAAAACATTAAATGGACAAATGAGAAGAAACAAAAATCTTCTACAGGTTGTTGTGGAATTCTTATTGTCTTGTTTTGGTGACACTGTGTTAAATATTTGATTGCGAACAATGAGAAATTTAATGCACATAATTGATTGAATTATACACAATAGTTGTTCATTTGATCACAGTGATTATTTGTTTGATGTTGGATCTTTTACGTTTGATATAGAATGATGTTATGGATTACTTAATTAATTTTATGAACAATATCCGCTTTCTTTCCCTACCATTATTTCTCTTTTCACTAATTACAACTCCCTCGCCTTCCCACATTCATTTTTCACTCCCTTTTCTTAAAACTTAATTACATTTAAGAGAATTATGTATTGAAATAGTTTGAAATCGTAGTTCTTGGTTAGAACACAGTGATATATTCCTTGGTTTACATTACAGTTGATTTTTGTTGTATTTGAGCAGTAACCATGATTCTTTTCCCCCTCATTTCAACATTTTTTCGCTCAATACAACCCCTTGCATATCCCATAACCTTTGTTCACCCCCTTCTCATTGAAAATAGTTAATAAATTTGTATGGATTGGATTGCATGAGCTAGATATGTTGCTGAGCCAAAATGTATTTCATATTTTTAAGGATTTGTCATGTATGGTTGTTAAAAGAATTATTTTCTAATCAATCATGAATGCAGGAATTACTTTTTCAGCCAAGGTAGCCATGGAAGAGGTAACCAAGGAAGAGGTAATTGGAATAGGGGCCCTAGAAGGCCTAGATTATCCATTAACTTTGATGTTGACTCACAAGAGTTAGGACAGTTATTTCAGGATGGATTTTTCAATTGGATTGGGCAAGGAGTGGTCCAACCTAGGCCTGGAAGGCCTCCCTTCTAGGATCCACAAGCCCTTGGTATTCTCATGCCCCCTCATGTCTCATTGCAACCCGAGGCTCTGAAAAATGATGGATGATAAGAGATTGTCCACACGGAAGTCTCCCAACATCGTGGTTGGCCCAATTTGTCCTTACCTGCTCCCCCACCTATCAATCAGATTGTCGAAGCTGCACCTATCCACTCACTAGTTCATTCCTCTCATGCTAGAAAATTGTTGAAAATCGAGGCCCACCATGCCCCTAACAAAGGAAAAGCCATTGTTGCCCCTTCCTCACCCTCCAATGGCTCTGATAAATCTGTGTCTTCCTAGATGCATTTGAGGGACGATTGTTCTCATGTGATCAATGAAATTAGGCCTAAAGGCTCGGCGTAGCCAAAGGAAAATTTAGAGAAATCAAAGGGTGACAACAATAATCAAGGAAAGATTGCATATTAGAGTGGAAAATATGTTTTTTGGGTTTTATTTTATTTATTGTTGATGACAATTGACTTCAGAAGTTTTGGACAACATGTTTTACTTGGATATATGAGTAATGTATTTTTGAAAATAATTTCAAATATCAATGAGATAACTTGTCAAATAGGAATGTGATGATGGGAGTCACAAGGAGGGGTGTTTTTCTTAATTAAATAGTTATGTTATGATTTTTAAGAGCTAAAGGGAGTCACAAGGGGTCCCACCTACTAGTTATTATTTATTTAAAACCCTTATTATGATTTATTACTTTTTCCCCCTAACTAAAATGTTGGTTGATTTTTTAGTTAACTTAACTAATGAAGTAGTTCAACTACTTCAACCAATTATAATTTTCTTAAATACAAAAGGAGAAGGAGGAACAAGGGGAGGATACGAGGAGAAGCATACTAAGGTTTTCTCTTTGAGTTCATGTTGAGATAGTTCAGTTTTCATTCATTCCTTAATTTATCACAAGCCTAATTATTTTTTATGATAGCAGGGTCTAATTGTAGACAACAAGATTCAGGGATGAATTACATCATTCAGACACTTGTTTTTCAGACGTGTTGATATCTCTTTTATAGTACATGTAGACTTGTCTATTTGTGAATTAGTTTTCATGACTGGAAAACACTATTGTGTAGATTCGAGTGGGAAACAATCTGTGGCAAGCAAATACATCTTTTAGAGTTTAGTTTTTTATTTTCTGTCAGAGATCCTTTTGTATGCTCCATCAGGGATGTCTAAGTTTGAATTTGGTCCAAAAATTCTTCATGAAATTTTGTAAAGAGAATGAATCTTTGGTGATTTGGAATGAAATAAATGATTGCTTTATATCTCATCTATCTTGATTATCATATTGGTGTCTTTGCTTCTGTCTCTACATTTATTTTAGCAACTGTTATATTCAGAAAATCATATAAATAATGAATTTTCTAGCAAGCTTTCATTTAAAAAAAGACTAGCCTAAGCACTCATAATCAATACTTGTGAGTTAGGATATTAATTTTGATGGCTATAAACATAGGGTGACATTCCCATCTATTTTTATTTAGCCAAGAAGAATCTGAAAATGCTTGAGTAAGTTCATTTCATATCTTTTCATCAACATTTATTTGGCGACCGTACTGGGGAGATCTTCAATATCTCTCTGGTTATTTTTTATACTCAATTACCATCGAATACATCATTTTTTCTGATATTGATTCTTTGACTATTTTATTTCTTAATGGTTGTGCCCATTGCAAGGAAGCCCAATATTGAGCCTGGTCTTCAAGATCAGAAAAAAATTGCTTTGAACCTATTTAACACCATTTTAGACATTGCCAATACTCGTGTTAAGATTAATCATTCATGGGAAGAAATTGAGTGAGATATTAGTGCCCAAGAACGTTGGGAAGCTATATGTAGACAACCTAGAAATCAATAGTAACCTTCTTGTTCCTTCAGTTTTGGCCTTTCTTTCATGTCCTTAGACTCTCGCGTGTCTAGAATAAGAAGAGGCTTATCACTGGAAATTAATCCTATTGCTAAGATAGGAAGAAGGAACATTGTGTTATCTACCTAACAAAGTTCTTTAAGGAGAACTTTGTCTAATTATTCAAGTTCATGTTTTTATCCTTCACCTATCATCCACAATATGGCATCTAGTGGTGGATCTAGTGGCACTGGAATTGCTTCCTATTCTCAGTCTTCATCTTCATTAGTGATTGGTAGCTTATATATCCACCATATCCATATCCAATCTACCAAAAATCCCACCAAAGTCATTAAAAAGTATGGAATTTTTCAATTTGAAGAAGACGCCACAACCACACCATGGCATGTGTCCTCTCCTCTTAACCTAACACCTGTTATGCGTCCACTTATTAAATTCAAAGAACATCTCCCTAGGATTTTAGGAAATAACATTGTCACTACAAAGGAACACCTAATGGAATTTTCTAATGCTTGTCACAACATAGGAGCCAATGATAATGATACTTGCATGTGCTTATTCATCAATTTCCTTGGAGGGAAAGGCTATGACCGATTTCTTTGAACTTCCTCCTGAGATTTTGTCTACTTGGGAGGATTTAATCTATTGGTTCAGATCCATTGATGGGAAATCTAAGAGCCTAACCAAGAAGTTACGGTGATACAATAACATCTCCTATAAGGATTCATCTATAAATAAAGTAGGTGTACATAACTTTAGATACCCTATAAAAAATCCTCCTTTTTACATTTTTGTAAAGATTATGGATAATATTTCCCATTGTTGCCTCATTGATGATGGTTCAGGCCCAAGTGTGATGTCGAATATTATTATGGAAGATCTAGGATTGTCTTGTACAAATGAAAACGCTAGAAGCATGCTCTGCTATAATAGTCTACAACAAACAACCATAGGCAAGATTAAAGATGTGACCTTATTTTTGTGCGCTCACCCTGAAATAAGGACAACCCTTAGTATTCAAGTAATTGATATGCCAATAAGCAATTACTCAATCATCTTGGGAAGAGATTGACAAGATTTGACAGGTGGATACCTCTCACTCAATGGGACACACTTATCCGTTCCTCAGAATGCTAAAAAAATTATAGTCCTTAGAGAGGGAAGGATTTCACCTTACATAGAGAGTTTTCCATAGCCTAATGTGAACTATATCGAACAGGACCTAGGGGTCTCTTCCATCTTTGATGAGGAGGATAACATTCCCTTGGAACAAATTGATTTAGATAATGGTATGTGGCACATGCACTTTGATGGTTCATGCTCTAATGAAGGTAATGAAACTGACACTATCTTGATTTCTCATGTAGGAAAAATACATAACTTTTCATATAGGTTGGAGTTTTCTTGCACAAACAATCTCACTAAATTCGAAGCTTCGTTATTGGGCATTGAAAATTCCTATAATCTTGGTTTTGGTCACCTTTCAGTTTTTGGGGACTCCGATCTTGTTGTGAACCTCGTACGTAAGATTTACTCTCCTAGCAACAAGTTGATGAAATGATACACCCAAACTGTTTGGGCACTTATCTCAAACCTTTTATCTTTCAACATCACTCATGTTAAGAGGGAGTTAAAATCAATGGTTGATCAGTTAGCTGTCTTTGCAGCTTCTCCTAATCGACAAAGTTTTCCTCACAAACATGATTGTACTTTTCGACCTCTCTATCATCCGCATATCCTTGACAATATAGAATCTTGGCAGGTTTTTCCTAGCGGTGAGAGCATTTGTGCTTTCATTCAAAATCAACCTTTTAAGCCTATGGAAATTATATCCATAGAAGATAACAAGATTCCTAAGGGCTTGAATCCTATAGAGAGTTCGTTTTCATTGAGTGATGTAGGCAATAAAGAGAAACAAAAGGAAGAGGAGTCAATAAGGAATGTGGGTGAAACCATCTCCTTGAACATTGGGGAACCCGAATCTTCAAGGAATGTTAAAATAAGTGTCCAATGTTCTGATAAAGAAGAAATTAAGTTAGCCAAGCTTCTTGGTGGATTTCAAGATGTTTTTTCTTGCTCTTATGAGGATCTTCGTGCTTTTGATCTCGGTCTTATACAACATGATATCCCCATCAAGGAAGGCATGAAACTAGTTAGGTAGAAACTAATACCTATTAACTCTGCATTTAAAGAAACTTTTCAAAGGGGGTTGGAAAATTTATTAAGGACTCAGATCATTTTTTTGGTCAAGTACCCTGAATGGGTTTCCAATTAGGGACCTATTATGAAGGCCATTGATCATATAAGAACCTGCATTAATTTTTTCACAGTCAATCAAGATATTATGAAAAATCCTTTCCCTCCTCTTAATATGGAAATGTTTCTGCAACAGGTTGTAAGGTCACAGATGAGGCCCTTACTTGACAGTTTTTTGGGTTACAGTCAAATCAAGGTAAAAGGGGCAGGTGCTCACAAAACCACTCTTATCACTAATTGGGGTACCATGACTTATAAATGCC
This sequence comes from Picea sitchensis, assembly GCA_010110895.2. Lineage (NCBI taxonomy): Eukaryota > Viridiplantae > Streptophyta > Pinopsida > Pinales > Pinaceae > Picea > Picea sitchensis. Next base: position 170,035 of record SNQJ01S0015469.1, on the reverse strand, counting down.
TTCTTTCTGTTTTACCTGATGCAAGTATCGCTTTTAAAATACCTATACGAACAACTCTTGACGAATTAATTAGTATCCATATCTATCTTGATGATCTAATTGTATACGTTAAAGGGGTGATAATTACCTGAGAGTTCCAAGTGTTATTTCTGGGTCCTTTCAAAAAAAAATTTGTTTTGGATACTAACTCTTACATTCTAAAGGATTTATAGGAGAAATTGTTTTCCTGCAACACTAATGGTTCTCACTTGAAACATTATATGGGACCAATGCAAAAAGTTTTAACATTCTTGGATTTTATGTATACCAGTAACCTAGCTCTTCTTTCAATTTTGCACTATTTTCTTTTCTTCTTTACAGTATTTTGATTTCTTCTTTTTGTTTTAAAACATTTCCTACTTCTTTTACATTTCTGTCATTTTATTGGTGTTGTTTAATCTTTTCAATTTTACTTCTATCATGATTTTTTTGCTTACAATAATTTAGTTAATTTGGTCAAAATCAAAAGTTGGATGAGTTTTTCCATAGTGACACTCCTGCAAGATATTGTTGGTCAATATCAATCAAGATTACACAGATGTCATGATGTTTCCCCTGAAAAGAAAACTTGAAATTGTTATTTTCTTCCACTGTTGTCTAAAAATTTTCTTTGGCTTATCTTCCGCTTCTTCTTTCCTTTTCTTCATCCATTTGAGAATTTAAGAGAGTAAGTCCATAGATTTTCTCCTAGAAGTTGAGAGCCGATCCTAGTTGAACGATTATGCATGCAGTGGTAAAACCCCTCATACTTAACAATTTTTATGAGTTATTCCCGAATTCCTGATAATTTTTCCATTAAATCCGCTCACTTCCCCCTATTGCATAACCTTCCTGGTTATATCTTCTTAACCTGTGAAACCATGAGTTCTGAGTTCTAATATTTTGAACACAAATTTCCCTATGGATTCACAAGTTTGTTAACAATTAAAATCACAATGAGGATTTTTCCCACAAAGTATTGCTAAAGCCCATTATTATAAGCTAACAATATATATAATACTAGTAGGTGGGACCCCCTTGTATATTGGGAGATCAGATCTGGTTCTTATTTCATGTTTATGATGTTGTTCGAAATTGCTTACGGTTCTACATGATTAATGAAATATTGGTTTTATTGGCAATGGATATTGTCCCTTGGTTATGTAAGGAAGCAAAGATTAAGGAAGAATGAAAAAGTACGAATTGCGTGGAAGGCACATAAACTAAGGAAAGTTCGAAGTGGTCCAAGAAGCATAAAAGAAGGAGTGAAGTAACGGAAAAGCTAGTCGTTGGAAGAGAAGATAAAGGAAGATAAAGCAACAAAGAAGAAGGATCGTGGACAACTCAAAAAGAAGAAAAATACACCAATGGATACTTTGGAGCACCTTGTAGAAAAAGAGGAAGGACATGCTAGTGAAGCCCCGAGAATGCGGGTCAAGTGGACCTAGGGTTTTGGACCTAGGGTTTGTGACACCTGGGCTTAGGTTTAAGGTTGTGTGAGAGTCACATAATGTATAAATAAAGTTCTAGGATAGTCAAGAGGGTTGCTCAATTGTTGGTTGTTTCTTTTTCTTATCATTATTGTCGTTGTTCATTGTCGATTATTGTTGTTGTTAAGATCAATATTGAGTCTATATTTTGGATCTTCATCTAGGTGCGAAGGTCAACCTTACAGCTGGGTGCCCAGGAAGGGGAGAGAAAGAGAGAGAAAGATCTGTAGCTAAGTGCACATATAGAACTGTATGTTTTGATATAATAAATCAAGAAACACAATTATGTGGATGTAGCCCTAGGGAGAGGGTGAACCACGTATATATTATTGTCTTTTTGGTTGATGTTGTGTTATTTTTCATCTGATATAATGTTACTGCATTGTTGTGTTAGATCAGAGATATAATTTCACGAAGTAATATTAAGAGTGGTAAAGAATATATAGATTTTTTTTCGTTGTGTTTTGGAATCACTTTTCATTTCCTCTAGTTGTAGACACCTATGTCATGCAACCCCCTATTGCTACTTCGGGTGAGGCTGAATCTTCTTCGTAGGTGTTTCCAAAAGGGCCAGTAGTTAGGGTTTGTTGGTACGTTGTAAGAGTTGAACCTTGGGTCTGCCCCTATGCCAACAAATGGTTCTGTTTCTAGGACAGGGATCTGGTTGAGGGAATGTCAAGGTGGTTTCTATCGAAGACAAAGATTAAAAAATGGATAGAAGAACAAGAAAAGGAATTCGTTGAAGCTCAGAACAAGAATCCTATCATTAGTACAAAAGACTGGTTGGAAATGTACATATTTACGGACATACACGAGATCTTACTTGGAGGATTTCCCAAGGCGTTATATGAGTGGTTAGACAGATTAGTAGATACCCAGTTTGAGATCAGATCTAGACCACCTGTGGTTTGGACAACAACGTTGATTAAGAAATTCAAGAGAGTTGATAACGTTGTGTCTAGAGAAGTGGATCTTTGGTTTGATAGAACTCTTGGAGGGTACATTACTGAGTTTTCTATTGACAAAGTGGAATCATATAGTCAAGCATAGAGTTATTTCTTTAAGGGACCCAGAGGAAAGTTCCTACACTTTTTAAAGATGGGGATTAAGATGCTATTGCATGAGAAGAATTTTCTGAAGATACAATGAAGCTAATGTTCAAGAATTCAGACAACAATAGTGACACAGAAGCTGACCACATGCGCAATGGGAGATCGTTCAAAGAGGTTCCTCTTGCGAACCTATTTAAGAATAATTACAGAGACGAGGGATTATACAGTGGAGAAGAATAAGATCTAATAGATGAAGAGTATTCAAAGTCTGCAATAACAGAGAAACTAGGATATGAAGAACTTCATTGGAAAGAACCAGAAACTTTAGGAACCGTGCCTACTCTCGAAGTAAGTACTATTACTCCTCCTATTGTTTTAGTAGAATTAAGTAACCAGAGTAACCAGAGTATTCAGAGAAATCAAAGTATTGTTACAAACAATTTAGCACATACTCAGTGAGGAAGCCTAGGAAGATCTATGGCAGATGAAATGAGGTTACCTATCTTTAGAGGAGATGAATCTGAAGATCCTGATCAACATTGGTTACTATGTGAAGTTGTCTGGAGAATTAAGCAAGTCACTGACGAAGCTGTTAAGAGAGCTCAGTTCAGTACTACCTTGAGAGATCATGCACTAAGATGGTATATGAAGTTTGCTTCAGGACCTAGACAACCTAAACCGGTGAATGAAATTAAGACTGCATTGAGTTCAGAATTCAAGAAGCCTAAGTTGGAGTCACAGTTTATTACATAATTGAAGGAGATCATTCAGAAGGTAACTAAACCTGTTTGGGAATTTGATCATAGGTTTAAGACTCTGGCAGGTCGTTTAAGTTTTCAGATCCCATATGAACATAATAAAGAATGGTTCTGATCAATTAGGTTTCTGTGGTGAGAGATTTGTTCAGAGCATGTCGGAAGAACCACAGTGACGGTGCTTTTTAGAGCTTGTCGACGTTTCGGATCCACAACAGGATCCATCTTTAGGACAAAAAAGCCTGAGGAAAAATAAGAGAGGAGCCTTTAATAAATAGTGAAAATTGAACCCTAGGTTTGGCGAAGTTTTACATATCAGAGTTCCTCTGATGCAACAAAAGGTTGATTCATAGGCTGAAGCACTGGATATCACCACGAAACTAGAAGCAGTCCCTATAGGAGAATCCAGTCCAGGTATGAGATAGATCTTGAATTAGTTAACTAGCTTATCTTTACAGGTGGAAGATATGAAGAAATATAAAGGAAAAGAGAAAAGAGAAGATATCTGGTGTATCAGATGTAAATTAGAGGGATATGAAAAAGAGCATTGTCCCATATTTCATGAATACTTGGCATCTAGATCACCTAATACTTTGAATAAGGATGTTGTACCCTAGTGCGAGGTATGTAGAACTAGACATCGCCCTGGTGAATTTTATTACATCCAAAAATATGTCCAGACACTTACCAATCTTTACTGCACATTTTGTAAATATGTGGGCCATGATGAGAAGGATTGTAAGGCTTACAATCTTATGCATGAAATATAAAGGGATACATACAGAATTCAAGGAGAAGCTCAACAAGAAGGAAATAATGTGTAGTTCAACTCCCCATGAAGAGGAAATTTCAACCCTCATGCTGGATTCAGAGTAAGAGGATGAGGAGGTGGTATGGGTCGAGGTCGAGGTCAGATTATTTGCTATAACTACACACAAACAAGACATTTGGCATGGGATTTCTAGAACCCTTGTACTACTTACAACTACTGCAACTAATTCGATCATGTCATCGAAGGGTGTCTAGTGTTGTTAGCTAAACTTTAGGAGAGACAAGGAGGAAACCAACAAGTCCAATTAATATTAGCAAAAGCTCGTAGTGAGGACCCCTAAGTCATTGTTATTACTAGAGGAGACATTGTTACAGGAGAAGATAGGGTGACTCCAGGAAATACTATAGAATGATCAGGATTCAGAAGAGCTGCATAGAAGGCACAATTGTTCGATCCAAGGAGAGAGAGGCATAATTTTGAAGAAGCAAGGAAATAATTTGTAGGAGAACAAGATTCTTCATCTAAGGTACAAACAGAAGTAAGGGAATGTGAAATTCCACCATCATTTGATCAGTCTTCTCTATGTAAACAAGGAAAAGAGGTAAGAAAACTCATGGAATTCTTATATATGTGTATCAATTAGATTAAATATGAAAATTTTGTGTAGGATCTACAACACATAGTAGGACAGTATGAAATTAGGAGAATAGACCCTATGCTAAGTAGATGTGAATCAAGTATCAAGGAAAAGAAGGAAAAATAAGGAACTACACCTTAGTGCTCATATTGGAGACTACGATGTGGACTATTTGGTCCTCGACTTGGGATCAGAAGTAAATTTTATGACAAAACAAACTTGGGCACTGATGGGAAAACCTAGATTGATTTACTCTCCTATCAGAATCAGGATGGCTAATCAGCAAGCGGTGAGCCCCTTTGGAAGACTATAGCATGTCCCTGTAGACATCGATGGGGTAAGGACGTTTGCAAACTTCGAAGTGATTGAGATTGTTGATGATATATGTCTTTATACTTCATAGTTAGGAATTGATTGGGATTTCAACAATGCAATTTTCGTTGACCTAAAGAAGAGAAGAATGACATTTGAGGGTAATGGCCTTAAGGTCATTGCACCTCACGAACCTGATGAAGGTCGTAGATACACAAAACCTGTCAGATAATAAGACCGCACATATGAGCTAGAGAACATCTATAAACTGACAAAAGGACATCAGGATTATATTAATCCCACAGTAGATGGAAATCTAAGTTGGCAAAGTGAAAGTGCATGTTCATCAGATTCAAAGGAAGCATTGGAAAAATAGCAGAACAAAATGTACAAATTCTCTACATGGTGATGTGCCATATTGACCAGAGCAGTTCATTGGATTGGCACAGAAGTAAGTAATCTCCCTACATTTGATGGCCTAAATCATTTAGAGACATTTCTAGCTGAATTTGATAAAATTGTACCAGCACAACAGAGGATGTTGGCATTGGATGAAGCCTTGAAAGCTACACCATCTAGATGGTGGGGAACACACAAGAAGAACATAGTGGAGTGGTTACAATGTCACACCTTACTGACAGTGTGCTTTTCATACCAAGTTGAAGGATGCGAAGTTCGATACACAAGTCATATTTTTCCTAAGGACCATGTGCGAAGTTGTGAGGAGGCCTGGAGAAACATTCCTAAAGAACAGTGGGTACATAATTTCATTAACACATTGGATACTACACCTATCAACTGGTATCTTCAAGAAGAGATGCACTCTGTTACTATAGATTGGTATGGTATGACTCAAAACTTTATAGTTGCCTTCTTATTTGAAATTCAGTACCCTATAGTAGATCAGGCTTTACAATTCATAAGACATAAGGTCTTTGAGGAGGCACCTAACCCCCCTCTTGACCAAGAAAAAGGTGAATGGACTACGCCTCTTCAGCAGTTACAGGAGTGCTACAATATTAATGCTGACGAGGATGATGACCCGAGGGATGTAAAAACTTTTGAAACTAAAGGGAAAAGATACATAGATGGGCATGAGATTGAATTACCCTTGGTTGGAAAACCAATTAAAATTAAGAAGGTTAATATTGGAACTGAGAAAACACCTAATTTAGAAAATGTTGGAGACTATTGGGATGATGCTACTATTAGCAAGATCAAAAAACTATTGAACGAATATCAGGATTTGTTTCCAACCAAGTTCACAGACATGGAGGGAATTAAAGGGCCCATGGGAGAAATAAGTTTCCCCTTCAGAGAAGACGCAAGACCTATCAATAAGAAACCCTACAGACTGAATCCCAAATATAAGAATAAGGTTAAAATTGAACTGGATAGAATGTTGGAAGTAGGAATCATAGAACCAGTTGAAGAATCTAAATGGATCAACCCTATGGTGGTGCAGGATAAGAAGTCAGGAGAAATCAAAATTTGTGTAGATTTAAGGAAACTAAATGATGCATGCCTACATTACCCCTTCCCTACACCTTTTACTAATGAAGTTTTAGATAATGTAGAAGGACATGAGGTCTACTCATTCACAGATGGATTTTTAGGCTATCACCAGATCATAATTACTAAGGAAGATCGACATAAGACCACATTTGCAACAGAATGGGGTTCTTTTCAGTACACTGTGATTCCTTTTGGCTTGAAGAATGGCATTTCAGGACTTTTTACACAAGCTCTTGGAAGCATACTTTGATGATTGGACTATTTTTAGCCTAATGAAGGTTGATATTGAATGCTTGAGATTAATGTTAGACAAGTGTTGGCAATGTCAGATTGCCCTTAATCTGAAAAAGTGTATTCTCTTTTCACCCTTTGGAGTGTTGCTAGGGAATATTGTATGTAAGCAGGGGTTGTTGGTAGATCCTTCCAAGATTGCTATCATTTTTTATCTACCTCCTCCTACTTCATTTAGATAGTTATGCATTGCATTAGGACACACTGGGTAATACAGGAAGTTTGTTAAGGGTTATGCGCATATAACAATGCTTATGGGGAAGCTATTAAACAAAGATAGTAAGTTCCAATGGACAGAAGAATGCCAACAGATCTTTGACACACTAAAACAAAAAATGGTCACTACACCTATCTTGGTGATTCCAGACTAGGGTAAGGATTTCAATGTTCATGTCGACGCTTCATCCATTTCATTAGGAATTTTTTTATCATAGCCAGGTGCAGGAGACATTGAACACTCCATAGCCTTTGCTAGCAGGAAGCTTTCTACAACTGAAAGGAACTATATGAAGACTGAAAGAGAAGGCTTGGATATGGTATATGCACTACAAAAGTTTCAACACTATTTGTTGGGGGGACATTTTAAGATGTTCATTGATCATTCTGCATTGAAGTACTTAGTCAACAAAACAATGTTGGGGGGCAGAATATGCATATGCGTACTACTATTCCAGGAGTATGATTTTGAGATTCTGGTTAGGCCAGGAAGAATGAATAAGGGACTTTACGACTTATCCAGGTTAGAACATGGAGAGGAACCTACTAGTCTGGAGGATACACTTCCAGATGCACAATTGTTGTCCATTAGAAAAGTCGATGATCACTTCGCTGAGATAGTTCAGTTCCTATCCACAGGAATTGATGTGAGTGGGAAATCTTACTTACAAACTTAGCATTTAATGGATCTAATCATGCATGCAAAAAATCACCATTTAAAGGCCTCTATGTTTTCCTATTCTCCCACCACAAAACCCCACATTCATGCAATAATAAGGTGCAAACAAGATTAGGTAACTCTACCTTAAATCCTTCGTTTGATGTCGATCCCTTCGCTTAAGGTGCGTATGAATGAGTGCACACATGGGATATAGAAGGCCAGGGCACGTATGGCTCAAAAAGAGGGATTTTTAGAAGAGCTTGGCTTAAGAAATTGGCAACTAGTAGGGTCAGAGGCCAGGTATGTAGGCTGGGTGAAAATTAGGTTTATAACATATGCCCCCTAAAGTGTGAGGTCAGAAGATCATATGATGGTAGAAATACTTTACCAATCTTCATCAATGTGCCAAGTGAGTGAGCCCAGGGACCAGTATTCAGGAGCTTCCATATGCAAAATAACAATTTGTCTCACCGAGGTGGGCATACCCATGCTCAGGATAAAAACTAAAATCATGGTTTCCAATCAAATACAATACATATCCATGTCATATAACTATATAAAGTGTAGTCGCGAGAAATACACAACATATCTACATCTCAAAATCAAAAGATATACATGTATAGTATCCATCTTTAAGAAGCTAAGTGTTGTCTGATGGCTGGAGATGATGCTTTCAGAGCTCGAGAAACAACATCAAGATCTTAAAAACTCAGGTAAGAGTGTAATATGAATGTACGACTTCACTACCCAGAGGTCTTCGATAACTCATCGTGAATAGACAAGAGGATCCCGATGATTAGACAAAAACCTTCATTGAATTTGAACAAGGATTTTGATAGGTATTTTATAATGGTCGGGCATGAGGGCAAGAGACAAACTGCAGAAAGGCCGACACGATCTTGGTAAAAAATTACCTTGGACAGTAGCAAGACAAATGATGAGACTCAGGCAGCATGATATTGACATAAGTTGACGATGTAGGAGGCAATGCCAACTCTCCATATGTTTGGAAGAATAACCAAATGAAGGAGGACACAACTCTATGAGAACAACTTCCTAAGGTCATACTATATACCAGATCTTTAATGAACAAACGAAAAGATGTGCTTTGTCCAAGGGTGACTCATTGTTCTGCCAACAAAAAGAAAATACTTTTCCCTTCCTCTTTTTGGGGTATATTTGATTTTTTTGTCTTTTTTCAATATTTTTGAAAAGATTTGAAAAAAGAAAAAAATAATTTTATATTACAAAGGAGGAATGAGTGTCACAATCATACTAGTTCTAGGCACAAGGAACACATTGATGCTTAGAGAAAAGGAACATATGCAGAAAAGGGACACTCGAAAAAAACCTCCATGGGCCAAAGGTGTCAAGACGTAGAGGAAAAGTGCTACAAGGCTTGTGAATAAGGCATGCTTCAAATGGTTCAGTTGAGAGCAACATGGAGCTGGCATTAGGCCAAAGACGTGGGTATGCGAATGCAGTTTAATATAACAAACAATGGTAACATCCTTCGATGTAAGTTTAAAGAGCCCAGAGAAGGTAAGCGCGGCCATTTGTTTTCATTTTTAGAGAGTCTGAAAAAGCGTAAAAGAAGACTCCACTGGGGTACCTTTTTCAAAAAGAGTCTAGTTGGTTCAAAAAGGGGTAAACTAGCACCGAAACGATGACTATTCAAAATCATTTTAATGAGTGTGACAAAGACAAGATCACTCGACAATATTTTTATTTTTAGGGAGTCTGAAAAGAGCTTAACTATGGACTTCGCAAAGGTTTTTCTTCTTGGCCATTTTAACGAGTGTGAAGAAACAAGGTCACTCGACGATCTTTTCAATTTTAAGGAGTTTGAAAAGAGCTTAACTATGGACTTCGTGGGGGTGCCTTTTTTGTAAATTTAGTCCCTTAGGCTCGAAAAAGGGGTAAACTTATACCCGAGGACACTCTTCTAGAGAACTGAAGTTCCTAGAGTATACTTTTGTTCGTACAATTGACCATCCGGATTGAAAAAGGGGTAAACTACCGTCGGACATACTTGCCTTCAAATTTCAGTTTAATGAGCGTAAAAGACAACAATATCGCTCGACAATTCTTTCATGTTTTAAAGGGTCTGAAAAGGGCTTAAAAGAAGGCCTGTGGGGGCTACGACTCATGTATGAAACTGGTTCAGGTAGAGCCCGCTTCTAGGCTCAGACCAAGAGTCTCTTCGATAGTCAACTTGGAATGTCTCCCAAAAGGGAAGAAAACAAAAACCACGGTGTAAGTCCTCCTACGGTATAGAAACCGTAGTCATGGCTTCAAGGATAGCCTCATTTGAAGGAAATTCTAAATCTGAGAAATCATGCAAATGAGGGTCAATAGTCCAAAAGGGTGAAGTAAACTAACCATACTCCAGACGACGATGGAGGTTCTGGCCAGAACTGGCAGATTCCATCAGTGAAGAAACACAAGCAAGAGAGCTTGAGGATCTAAAAACAACAAGATCAGACTCAGAAGGATACTCAAGCTCACTTGGACCAAGAGGAGGAAGTGAGGACTCCCATGCCCCCATTGGATAAACCAATGGATCAATTGTTGAGACCAAGTCTCGAGAGGGAAAACATGACTTCATAGGTTCCTCCTCAGAAGCAATTGAACATCAAGGATAAGATGCCACATAATTAACCCATGGCAGAGTAGATTCTACACGAACAATAGGAACATGTAAAGGGGTAGCTTGAAACAATGTCAAATTAGGATGGTGATTATCAGATGCCATCTAGTCAATAGTGACAATGCTTCCATTTTGAGGGAAATGCATAACCCAAAAGAGCGTAGACACCACAACATTCATAACATATACATAATCACGCCCAAGAAGCATATTGAAATATAATGGGCCTTGCACCACTATAACATCGACACATATAATCTTCCCACCTAAAGAGATAGGAAACTGAGGAAGAACCCCCAAATATTCACTAGGACGTCTGTCAAAATCCAACAACTCATGCGAAGTAGATACAAGCTCGAGAGATCCCAAGACTTTCCAAACCGAGGAGGATAAAATACTTGCAGAGGTTCCTTCATCCATAGTACATCGATAGATGTTTATTGAATTAACTTCAACCCTTAGTTGAAAAGGTGCATAAGAAGGAAGACGAGGCTCAACAAGATCATTCCAATCAAAGGAAACCATCCTAGGGCTTGGACAGGGTGTGCTCAGAGTGAGAGGAATGCCCCCTTGTTCTGAAAGTATAGAACTGGAAATGCTAAAAACATAGTCGATAGACACTTCACTCCTCAAGAGAGGAGTGGGATTATCCGAATATGGCATCGTCGTGACCACTTTTACAACCAATGGTTGAATTTGGCTGCACGACTACAACACCTAAAGGCACCTCACCCCCCAAAAGAGGACTGGGATCAGTTGATGACTGCATCGACATGACCACTTTCGCAACCATTTGTTGAATTGGCTGCGAGACTGCATAGTCTAAATGCACCTCACCCCCCAAAAGAGGAGTGGGATAAGTTGATGACTGCATCGGCATGACCACTTTCACAACCAATGGCTGAATTGGCTACAAGGAAACATCAGAAGACTCAGAATCAGAAGATCTTGCAGACAGGGACCACAATCTATGTACCTCTGAAATGCCATGGCACAAATGAGTAAGGTGATATCCCTTGCAAATATTACAATGGAACTTAGGCTTATGTCCTATCCGTCTAGGTTTCTCAACAAAATCAATGCCCCCAGCATGACTAACAGTGGCTGGTTTCACATCCCCAACATGACTTGCAGAGGTTAGTGATGGGTGGATAACATGACTTGTAGAGGGTGTGTGCTTACCCCCAGCATACATTGTGGAGGATGGGTGTTGGTATTCAATGTTACTTGTAGAGGTTGTTGACCTATCTCCAACATGACTCGTAGAGGTTGGTGATTTCTTCTTCCTATTCTTCCTCTTTCTATTTTGTTTAGACTTTTGGTTACTAGTAACTGTACTTTCACCAGAGGCGGGAGAAGGAGGAGGAGAAGACTTTGTTGATGAAGAAACACCAACAGGGTGCCCATGACTTAAGGTTCTTAACTGAGAAGCATCAAGATCATTCGAGACATTTGGAATGGTACCCAACCAAACTGGTAGTCCCACATTCAACCTAGGAATGTACCCAGTGGCCATCAAAGGGACACCAAAGTTTCTAAAGAAGGGAAAAGCACAAGAATCCCCTTGTGAAGGGGCTCCTTGGTTGGTATCACCAGAAACTTTAGCCATGAAGATCTTATGCATAGGTTCTCCCCTTGTAGGACCGTTCAAGTCCGTAAAAGTATCACACACTGACTCTGGAAAATTAGTGTTATCAAAATAACGCCTATAAAGAGGCGGCTCCATGTTTCTAAGAGGAAGACTAAAAATTCCTCACGACCGGCAGAGTGGGTGGTCTACCACACTAGGTCAAAGACCCAAATCCATGACTAACTAACTCACTATGGAAAATGAGGGAGCACAGAGCACACACTAGAAAAACTCCTAAAGGAAAATCAAGCAAACAAATAACTAGTTGGAAGAATAGTTACACCAACCAACACTAGAGCAACTTAACAGTGCAAGTGCAACTTGAATACAAAAGCACCCTCTGGGTATACTCTGGAAAGAGTGGCCCGATGTCTGCTCTAGGTATTGCGGTATACCCCCGCAGTCACTTGTGTAAGTCCCTAAAATAAAGGCAACTAGGTTTCCAGCTCGTGAACAATCACCAGGCGGGTACAGTCAACAGTTGGTGGACCGAAATGAGCAGGGTATAAATCCTGAAACCTATCAAGGGTATCGAAAGAAAGTGTTCCGGAAGACGACTGAGGACCTTGAACGGATTTGAGACTCATGAAGCTCCGTGGAAAATGCGATCAACGAAATACCAAGACAAGTCCTCTATATGCATTCCCCACTATGCTTGGTTTGACTTTGGAGGGGTTATCTCCACTACCTTTCCGCACGTGACCTTGTGTTTAGACCCTATGTTAGAGGGGGTCTCGGATAATTTCCACGTTACTGGACTTCTACACTCCTTAGCACAGACTTGTATGTTTGTTTTATAGCCTTGAAGAGTTTCCTCTCAAACCTAAATCAAGGCTGTAGCCTAATCTAGTTGATGGACCCTACAAACATAAAGTCTAGTAAATTTTAATTAGCATTCTTTTTACTGGCTTGATTTACTCAAAAAGGGTATGGTAGTGCAATTGATGTTGTTAAGACTCTTGTGAAACAATGATGAAACTTATATGAGCACTGTCAAAGAATGATTATATATATATATATATATATTTGAAATGCTTTTAAAATTAGAAGAAAACACAACGCTATGCTAATTTCTTTTTTTTTTCAAATAACAATGCGAAGAAAATGCCAGGAAAGAAAGAGATCTAACAAACTAAGTTTTTTTATTTTTATTTTTATTTTCTTCCAATCAAAGCAGAAATAACAAAAGATTCTAAAAGAAACTGATGAATCCATGATTCATGCCCCCCCCCAGCGATGAGGGGGATTTTTTTTTTTTAAATGCAACTCATTTTTCTTAAAATTTCAAGATAAAAATAAGTTAAGAAAAGATAAGAAACAAAAGAAATCTTTTAATGAAAAATAAATTTATGATGGAGTCCAACCTAGGCTAAAACTGCTATGACAAACACTATAATCAGATAAGAAAACCCCTGAAAAATGACTCTTGATAGGAAAGAGGATGACTGCCTCTTCAAAAAAAATTCTAGACAGACATGCGACTGTCACTTCAATAGCCAGCATATGCTCGCGGGATATACAAGGGCAGGGTGCATATGCACATGTTCAGGCCCACTATAGGCTACGTGTGCCTCTGTTTTTCCTCAAAAAAGGAAGGCAAGAAGCTAATATTAGGCAGGGATTACTGGTATTCAAAACTAGAACCCCTTAAAGGTGAAAAAACTTAATTAACGAGTCCTAAGACCTCTAAACTTCATTTAAAGAAAATACTACCAATGTTTTGATCATCCCTTGATGAAAAAGACTATTCGTTGTTGTTGCGGGATGTGATTGAATCCTCTTAGACATCTTAGAAAGGATTTTTAATAAGAAATAAGGTATATTAATAGGGTAGTCACCATTCACATGAATTAACATTCTAATATGATAAAGATGAACTAGATAAAATCTTCCTTTCGATGTAATGCACCTGTGAATGTTCAACAGAGAAGTATGCCATTCTTTCCTCACCCAGATGTGTGGGATTCCTTGGCTCCAACTGGGTTTTTTCTTTTCTGGAATGAAAAACTGATTTACAAACTCCATAACTAAATTTTGTTTCTTCCACCATATTTCCCCATATACTGGTAACTTTCAAGCTTTAGCTATGGAATGCTCTGTCACGTGCCTGATGATTTTACCAACCATGGATTTGAAGCCATCGAAATTATGTGCAAATATCATAGAAATCTTCTCTTCATGACCATAAAATGTTGAGAATAAGTTGAACCATCTTGCATCTTTAAACTTCTATGCCATCTAAGGAAAGGCTTTGAGTAATTTTGTCCCTTCTAGCTCCAACCTGGTTATCTGCCCACTCTTTTTAGGCACCATGACACTGATACAATTTTGTAGAATTTTTTTTAGAACGTCGAGGGTTTTATCACCAAATTTTGAGGGTTGTTTAAGCCTAAGAGTTATTTGTTTACCTACAAAGCAAGTATAGAATGATAGACATACTAAAAATAGGCAGATTATGATTTCATACATATCGAATAATAATTGAGCGTGTTGATTTGATGTCAATGTGGTGAGTACAACCCGATCCTCTGAGTTAATTGTCATTAGGAGAATTACAACCCGAAATAGATCATACAGAGATATGTAGATCCTCTAGCAATGATTTTGAGTGTTAAAAAAAGATCTTGGGAAGGTGGTGCATGCAGAACTATCATTACTTATGGCGCTACAAGAATAGCACTATTCTTGTAGCCCCCTTTCCACTTTGATAAATTTGAGAATTCAAATGAAGGAAAGGACAAGTGATGTGATAGAAATCATTTTATATCATATCCTAACGTTTAAAAACTTAAAAACATTTAAAATGTGAATAAAAGAAGAATGAAAACAATCTTTCAAGCAAAGAAGCGGAAAAACAAATTTTAACAAAAAATCATGAAATATGGGTAGAACATGGATTAAGGACACCCAATGAATCAAAAACAAGGTTAAGGACTAACATAATGCATGCACATTATACAGCATGTGCATTCTAGGAGAGCACATGTGTTCCTACTATGCATAAATGAGCAACAACTACAACTCTATCAAGTCACAAGAGCACATGTGCACTCTTAATGAAATTGATATAGCATTTATTATAGACCAAACATATTTATGAATAAATATGTATATGGGTATGGGGAAAAATAATACCTAAGGGGTTAGGATTGAAAGTTTTTTCAAAGATAGAGCACCAAGATGTGGGTGATGTGGGTGCAAGGTTTGTACAAAAGGTATATGCATAGTGCACTCAAGGCTTGAGTGTAGAGAGGGTCAAGGGATGAGCATAAGTTATTCCTAGGATTAGATGGATCTAGGGGGGTCTAGGTCATGGTCTAGATCAAGTTCTAGGTCATCATCTAAATCTAGCTCTAGATCTATGTCATGGTATAGGTCATGGTATAGGTCTATGTCATGGTCAGGTATAGGTCTAAGTCATGCTCCAGGTATTTCCATATCTAGGTATTGCTATGTCTAGGTGAGGTATAGTCCTTGACATGTCTAGGTCAAGGCCATTTATTTCCTTTTAATGTC
>SNQJ01S0015469.1:86274-126679 GCA_010110895.2 Picea sitchensis | reverse complement strand
CCCTCTTTAGTTAATAAATTCAATATCTAAAACTTAAGGAAAGCGTCATGTTCTGATGTGTTTTGTTCTAGATCTAGGCAGATCTAGGGAGATCAGTTAGTGTCTGCACCTACCGATTAGTCCGATAGTAGGTCGGATAGAAAGTGCATGTGTGAGAGTGTCAGAGGGAGAGAGAGGTAGAAAAAGGATTGAGGTAGAGAGTGAGTGTGTTAGAGTGTGGAGGGAGAGAGAGGAAGACATAGAGGGGGGATAGAAACTGTGTGTGTGAGAGTGTGGGAGGGAGAGAGAGGAAGACATAGAGGGGGGATAGAAACTGTGTGTGTGAGAGTGTGGGAGGGAGAGAGAGGGATACATAGAGGGAGATAGAAAGTGTAGGAGGGAGAGAAAGGAAGAAAAAGAGGGGAGGTAGAGAGTGATTTTATTAGAGTGTGTGAGGGAGAGAGAGGAAGATATATAGGGAGGGGTAGAAAGTGTGTTTGGGAGGGAGAGAAAGAAAAATAGAGAGGGGAGTAGAGAGAAAGGTAAATGGAAGAAAGAGGGGTAGATGTGGGAGATATAGAGGAGAGATAGTAGGAGGGGTGGAGAGAGAGAGTGTGTGTAAGAGTGTGAGAGGGGGGCATAGAAAGACAAAGGGGAGGGGTAGAGACAAAGAGGGAGGAGGGGGGGAGAAATAAAGTAAAAGAGGAGGAGTAGAGACAAAGTGTGAGAAGGAGATAGAGAGGGGGGGTAGAGAGAGGGATAGTGAGAGGAAGGGAATAAAAGAGTGTGACATAGAAGGGGGTAGAGAGAGAATGAGAGGAAGGGGGTGATGCAAATGGAGACATAGAGGGAGAATAGAGAGAGAAAGAGGGGCAAAGAGAGTGAGATTGAGACTACCAATGAGGAGCAAGAGAAACGGTGGAAGAGAGGTGGAAGAGAAAGGGGAGTGATGGACCAAGGGGCAGATAGAGAGAGAGAGAAAGAGATAGAGAGAGATTGGAAGAAGGGGAGGGTAGAGAGGGAGTGAGCGTGAGAGTCTAAGGAATGTAAAGGTAAGGTATATGTATAAGTCTTTTCATGCCTTGTGATATCTAAGTATTTACATGTATAGGTCTTACCATGTATAGGAGTGTGAGGGAGAGAGAGGGAGACATACACGGAGGGTAGAGAGGGAGAGTGATGTTGGAAATATGGAAATACAGGTTGGCATTGATGGCATTGACATTGAAATTATTGACTCTACTGCATAGTCATGACTTGAATATGGATACTAATGTTGCATACATTTCATATCTGTTGACATTATAGTGACTATGATGACATTGACAATTTTACATATATTTATTTCAGAACATCTAAAATAGAGAAGAACATGTTGACATTATGTTGCCTATGATGACATGTCTATGTTGACAGATCCATTGATGAGGAAGTATGATGATAAAGTTGATGGTTGGCATTGACAGATAAGGAATGTGAATTGGGCATGCAAAATGACATAACCAGTGATGTGTGTTGACCTGTTGACTGTGATGTTTATGAGGCACTCTATTATTACAAGCCCTGTGATGTGCCTGGAAGACAAGGGTTGGATTTTCCTAGGATGTGACTTAAAAATTGGTTGTCAAAGAAATAGAGCCTACATGCTGCAAATGAGGAGGCAACACCAGAAACATCGAAACTGAACATTGGAAGGTTGCAAAAGGCACACAATTATCTTCAACATATTATTGTAATTGTGACGAGCATGCTATTGGTAAGACAAAAACTTGTTGGGAAAGGAGTTCCACCTGCATAGCTTGATATTATCCTTTGTGGTGCATATAAGCAACTCAATGACATCCTTAGTAATCCTTCTATAAGCATTCATCATATTGGCCACTTGTTGTCTGAGCTTTGCTTTCCATCTTGGGAAAAAGATGAAGCTAACCAAGAGCTGATGACAAGGATTTCGAGGAGGATTTTGTCTACAAATGATGTTGTATTTGTGAGGGTTTCAACTACTGTATGTTCTATAATTCAAGCAGTGATCTCTATGTCAATTTTACAGTCACTATTTATAAAGGAGAAGATCCTTTTCCTCAAATTCATTTTCATTGGGTATTATGAAGAGGTTATAATCGATGCCATTTCTTTCAAACACCCACAGAAAAAAAAACATCAGATGGAGAAGATTGAATTCCATACGAGGGACCTGACTTCGACGTTTTGAATGAGAGTTTACAGAATTTCTTTTATAAATAAATGGAAATACGAGGCATCGCGCCCACCCTAACAAATTTCCTGTGTGATATGAGAAACAACGAGATGATGGCTGAGTTAAAGATCGAAAGATATATGTTGTAATAGCAATCAATTCATATCCACAAAAAATAATATTCGATGGTGTCAATGGATATCTCTGTGATACAAAGAATGTTCTATCTATGGTAAAAAGAGATGGCTATCATGGAAGTTCGATGGGTAGTGGTCGATTGACACAAGAAGTAGAGGAGATGAATATGTGCAATAGAATCCATTGCGAATACTCAGCAACCGTCCAATCAAGTAATCGATGATGATGATAGATTCATTCAGTGGGATTTATCCCACATTGGCAACGAGGTAGAGTTTAGATGGGTTTATAAAGACCTCCCTCACTATGCCTATTCGATGCATAGTGCAAGGGTATGGCGGGGGATCTAGGTGCTTAGACATCACTAGAGGATCACCATCCTGGAGCCCGGGATGGTCTACCAGGCCTCCTACCTTTTGGAAGAAGTGAAAACAATCATTGATTTACCGAGGAGATAATCCCTTCCATTGGATTAACATTTTTTTAATGCACTGTTGGTGTGATGATCATATGGGTGATCGAGGGTTTAAAATATGTTAGTTATTTTTAGTTGGTGGAACTTGCTATGATGAGAGACTGCTATGTATATCAGTAACTTTGACATAATTCCAATGTTGGAGGATTGCTAAGTTCAAATGTTTATGAATAAACATTCAAATGTTGAGACCGTTGTTCTTGTCAGAGTTTTTGGCCTACTTCCAATTGTGCAGGTTCACCAAAACTGGTTAAAGATGTGCACAACACAAACACAAATATAGTGACTCAGATAACATCACATTATTGGATGAAAGCCCTGATGTGATAACTACAATTCATAAACTGATATTAAAATAATAATCTAGATGCTTAAATCCCGAAAGTATCGATTTAAGGAAGTATTGTGATGTTTGTTAATATTTGTATTACACATTAACACAATCATTAGATTTGAGATGTAGATCGAAGATATGTGTGGTTATGAAAAGTCATGTTAATGATTGTGTTACTTAAAAAAAGGGTTATGTAATCTTAAATGAAGAGATGTGATGTTCATGAAAAGTTGTGAAATTGAATGAACAAACATGTTGTTTTGATGAAGAGTTATGTTGAAGACATTTATAAGTGTGCTGAGATGTGAAGGGATCTGTGGGACTATAACAGAGACATTGAAGATCAAATGCAGAAAGAGACAGAGTATCAATCATGATATCCAATGCATGATACATAATATTTCTGGATTTATGAACATAGGGTGGCTGGGAGGTGCTAGGGCAGGTTGGAGCCTACAGGGGAGTAGGTGCTTCCTTGTCAGTTGTAGTTGACTAAATAGGGGGTTGTAGCCTCCTACCAGTTGGATGGTGAATAGGGGTGTGGGTGCATCCTGATCAATGGGTGTTGATCTAAAGAGGAATAAAACATATTCCTTCTATTGTAACTTGTAAAACAAAATTTTGCAATTAATAGAAAAGTGTTTGTGGTTTTCCCAATTGGGTTCCACGATAAAACATTGTGTTCAAATTTTGTTTTCATTTCTGCAACACATAATTAACAAAAGTAAAAATTTGATAAATTTATTGTGTCATTGATTCAACACCCCTCTTAGTGGCAGGATCTGGTCCTTCAATTGGTATCAAAGCGGGTCTCTTCACTAAAACTTTTAATCAATTGAAGAGAAATATACATCAAAATGGATCAACAGTTGAAGATGTCATTAAAAGTCCCCCTATTTGATGGTGAAGACTATGTTTTCTGGAGTATTAGAATGAAAATCTATTTGATTTCCATTGGACTGGAAGTATGGACATTAGTTGAAAAAGGATATGATGTTCCAAAAGTCAGTTCCACATAAGCAAAAGACAAGAAGAAATTTTGGGAACATGAAAAGGATTTAAACAAACTACAATATGGACTGAGTAAGAAGATCCTTGCTAAAGTAATAAACTTTAAAAATGGAAAACAACTCTGGGATAAATTGGAAACTATATATGCAAGATATTCCAAGGTAAAGAGGGCCAAACTTCAGACTTTCAAAGTACAATATGAAGGTCTAAAAATGAAGGATGAAGAAAATATCTCAGAGTACTTCAAAACTATTGATAATATTGTTAATGCAATCAAAGGTTTTGGAATAGAAGTGTTAGACAATGAGTTATTTGAAAATATACTAAGAACAATACCTATTCTATATAATCCTAAAGTGTCCACTCTTCAAGATCAAGAGAATCTAGATGAACTCACCATGAATGAATTGTATGGAATTCTCATAGCCTATGAGTTAATATTAGGTCATGAGAACCTCCCAAAAGGAGAAGCATCCTTCAAGGTTCTCAAGAAAACAAAAAAATAGAATCAAAAAACTCAACGCATCCATCATGAAGAATCTGATGTAGAAGAAACCAATTTTATTAAAAAACTTCAGAAAGGATTAGGGCGGTACAAAGGCAAGTTGCCTTTCAAATATTTTAATTGTGGCAAAGTTGGCCACTTTGCAGCCAAGTGTCCCTATCCCAAGGAAGACCCTGAAGATGAGGAAGACACAAATAAACAATACAAGAAGAAGGGAAAAGCACACTATAAGAAAAAGTATTACAAAGGGAAAAAACAATATTACTCAAAAAAAGAAAACAACAGTTCATCAGAGTCTAGTAACAGTGATAATGATGAAGTCCTTTTTCTAGGTATTGAAGAGTCTAATGAGATAGAAGAAATTGAGCATGAGGAAGAGTTGAAAGATGAAGCAGAGGTTAATATGGAATAATAACTTCTCAGTGCCTTGTATGAATTAAGAAGATACAAAAACAGATATATATACAGTTGAAAATTTTTGTAGTTGAACAAAAAGAAAAAGAGATGGATAAAATCATGAGCAACCTGAAAAACCAAATCCTAGAAGAAAATAGGATGGAATAAATTATGGAGAAGTTTCTTAAATAGAAACAAATAACTTGTGAAAGAATGGAGGAAGAATTAGTTCACTTAAGAAAACAGCTGTATGCAAAACTTATCCAAACAAGATATGAAAATAGCTCTAAAATATTAGATAAGATTATAACCACACAAAGGGATTCAAGTAAAAAAAATGGATTAGGTTATTCTCAAGAAGAAAACCAAGTTAACTCAAAATCTTATGCAACTTCTCTCCTCAGTACATTCGAGAAGAAAGATGAAGAAAAGACAAGAAATGATCAGAACTCCAGAGGATTACTTCCACCCATCAAGAAAGAATATAAGACAACACCAAAGAAGTTTTATCAAAATAGGTATCCTGACATTTTCTTTGGTTATTTATTTGCATGCTCTAATTCCGGACACAAAGCTATGAATTGTAGAGCATATGGAAGGAAATACTTGAGGGTTAAGAACTATAACCTTAAAGATAACCAAACAGTTGTTCAAGTTAAAAATAGAAATTATAACTCCTTTGCACCTCTACAAGAAATGAACATTGAATTATTTAGATGTCATAACTATTGACATAAAGAAAGTAATTGCAGATTAATGGAAATGTCAGAAAAACTAAAGTTCATTAGAGAGAAAAAGAAGTTTTGGAAAGAAAAAAAATCAAAAGAGGATTGTCTTATTGCCTTGAAATCCCAAGATAAATAAGTTATCTGGTATGTTGACAATGGTTGCTAAAAACACATGACAGGAAATAAGGATAATCTTTTGAAATTATAGAAACAAAAGGGTGAAGTTACATTTGGTGACAATGCTTCAGGTAACATACTCGAAAAAGGAACTCTGAATTTGGGAAAAGACAAATCCAAGAATGTGTTTCTTGTTGAAAATTTGAAACCTAGCCTATTAAGTGTCAGCCAAACCTGTGATCAGGGGAAAATTTTCATCTTTGATTCCCAAAAATGTAAGATTAGGAGAAAGGACTCAGGAAAATTGGTTGGTATTGCTCCTAGAACTCCTAAGAATGTATATATACTAAATACAAAATTGAATGAGGAGTGCCATATAAATTTAGTGGATGAAATTTTTCTATGGCATAGAAGTTTGGGGCACATTAACTTTGACAATTTAGTGAAAGTCAACAATCTTGGGGCAGTAAGAAACTTGCCAAAGATCACAAAACCCTCAAATCCTATGTGTAGACATTGTCAACTAGGGAAGCAAACTAGAATAAGGTTCAAAACAAAACAATACTCAAACTCAAAACCTGTAGAGCTTGTTCACACCAACCTCTATGGACCTACACGGACCAAACTTTTGAAAGGAGAGTCCTATTTTATGATGTTCATTGATGAATTTATTAGAATGGCTTGGGTATGTTTTCTCAAGGAAAAATCAAAAGTATTTAACAAATTCAAAGCTTTTAAAACCCTTTTTGAAAATGAAACAGAGACAAAAATCAAATTTCTTAGGTTAGACAATGGTGGCGAGTTCACCTTAAAAGAGTTTTACCTCTTCTGTGAAACTCATGGAATTAGGAGAAAATTCTTTTCTTCTAGAACACCTCAAGAAAATGGGATTGCCAAGAGGAGGAATAGAACAGTCCAGAAGGCTACAAGGACTATGCTCAATGAAGCAAGATTATATGATGGATATTAGAGGGAAGTTGTAGGCACAACAATATACCTATTAAACAGAGGTCAACTCAGGATTAATAGTAATAAGAATCCTTATGAACTATGGTTTGAGAGAGCTCCTTCGGTAAAATACTTCAAGGTGTTTGGAAGTAAGTGTTACATCAAAAGGCTTAATGAGAATCTTGGAAAATTTGATGCTATATATGATGAAGGTATCTTTCTTGGATATTCTTCTACCAAGAAAGCATACAGATGCTACAGTATTATATTACATAATATTGTTGAGAGTGCAGATGTTAAGGTGGATGATTTAAAAACAATGAAGATCAAACATCAAGAGACCATACTTGACAATGAAGATGAAGAATATGATGAGTTAGTTGGTACAAAAGAAGAAGAAGAGAATAAATAAGAAAATGAAGATATACAAGAGGATGAAATGGATATCGGAGAAGAAGAGGAAGATATTTGAGAAAAATATATAAGATAAGAATCCCCAAGAAGAGACACAAGGACACCCTCAAGAATAACTCAAAAGAATCATCCTAAAGACCTGATTATTGTAAATAAAAGCAATGGAAGGCAGACAAGAAGACAATTTTTGTATCAAACATAAATATCACTTTTGTCACATATTGATCCCAATTCAATCAAAGAGGCATGCAAAGATGAGAATTGGGTCAATGTTATGAATGAAGAATTGGACCAGATTGAAAAAAAAAAAACTTGGGAATTGATTCCAAGACCAAAAAATAAGAATGCCATTGGAACTAAATGGGTGTTTAAAAACAAAGTGAATGAAAATGGGAAAGTAATCGGGAACAAAGCTAGATTGGTATGTAAAGGGTATTCTCAGGTTGAAGGGGTAGACTTTGAAGAAACCTTTGCACCTGTGGCCATATTAGAGTCAATTAGGATGTTCTTAGCTTTTGCCAGCTACAAAAAATTGAAAGTATACCAGATGGATGTCAAGTCAACATCTCTCAATGGAAACTTAGAAGAGGAAGTCTATATTGAGCAACCAGAAGGATTTCAATTAACTGACAAAGGATACTATGTCTGTAAACTAAAGAAAGTACTCTATGGGATAAAACAAGAACCCAGAGCATGGTATGCAAGGCTACATTATTATTTACAAGTACAAGGCCTCAAAAGAGGATCAACATACAATAATCTTTATTGTAAAATTGTTGGTGATAGTGTGATTAGTGTGGAAGTATATGTTGATGATATTATATTTGGGAGTGATGAAGAAAAAATGAGTAAGGACTTTGCTAGGAGGATGCAACAAGAATTTGAAATGTCCTTACTTGGTGAACTGAATTTCTTTCTAGGATTACAAATAGTACAGTCCAAAAGAGGAATATTTATCCATCAATCCAAGTATGTTAAAGATATGCTTAAGAGATTCCAGTTAGAGGATTGAAAAATTGTTTGTACACCTATGAAAGTAGGATGCAAACTAAGAAAGGAATACGATTCCAAGGCTATACATCCATAACACTACATATCAATGATTGGGAGTTTAATCTATGTAACAACTTCCAGACCTGATGTCAAGCAAGCTATTTGAATGGTGGACAGATTCCAAGATGCACCAAAAGAGAGCCATGTTCAAGCTATGAAAAGAATCTTTAGGTATTTAAAAAGAACCATAGATCTTGGTTTGTGGTACCCTAGCAATAATCCATTCTATTTAATGGCCTATTCAGATGAAGATTGGGTAGGTTGTGTAGATCAAAGAAAACGTACCAGTGGAGGATTATTCTTCTTGGGATAATCATTGGTATCTTGGACAAGAAAGAAACAATCCTCAACTTCTCTGTCTACCACTGAAGCTAAGTATATTGCAGCAGAAGAATGTTGCACTCAAGTGGAATGGATGAAACAAATCTTACAATACATCAAATTAGTGTTTTAAGAACCCACTACTATCTACTATGATAATAAAAGTGCTATAAGTCTCTCCAAGTACCTTTCCCATCACTCCAAAGCAAAAAACATTCCAAGAAAATACCACTATCTAAGAGATCAAGCTGAAAATAAGAAAATTAAATTGGAATACAACCCAACATAAGAACAGGTTGCAATTATTTTCACTAAACCCTTAAGCAGAGATGTATTTGAATATCTCAGACAAATATTATGAGTAGTCTCTCTTCCAATCTAATGTCTCAAGAAAATAATGCATCAATTGACATCAATTCAGGGGGATACAGTGATCAAAGTCATGGGGAGTCATTCAACCCTTTTCCCTTGATGTCAAAGGGGGAGAAATGAAAATAGTATTTCCATCAATGCCAAAGGGGGATATTGTTGGCAATATGGAAATACAGGTTGGCATTGATGGCATTGGCATTGACAATATTGACTCTACTGCATAATCATGAATGGAATATGGATACTAATGTTTCATACATTTCAGATGTGTTGACATTATGGTGACTATGATGACATTGACAATGTTACATATATTCAAATATGAACATCTAAAACAGGGAAGAACATGTTGACATTATGTTTCCTATGATGACATGTATATGTTGAGAGAGCCATTGATGAGGTAATATGAAGACAAAGTTGATGGATGGCATTGATAGATAAGCAATGTGCATTGGGCATGTAAAATGACATAAGCATTGATGTATGTTGACTTGATAACTATGATGGTTATGAGGAACTCTATTATTACAATCCATGTGATGTGCCTGGAAGACAAGGGTTGGATTTTCCCAGGATGCGACTTAAAAAATGACTTTCAAAGCAACAAAGCCTATGTTATAGTGGGAAAACCCCCCTATGGACTACACTAGGGTTCAATCGTGCAGGCGGAGATAACCATCTAAATTTTTCTACTTTTAACAACTATCCTGACTGTTACCCATGATTTTGGTCATCTAGATGGTGTATTAATAATGGTGTACTCAGGATCCCAACAAAAATTTCTTCTGAGAAAAGTGGCATTCATCTCCTTCCAGAAAACATGTTTTTAAAGAGCGTTCACAGGCTGCTTATAGCCTAGGGTGCGAGAATGAACCATTCTCGTAGGCCACCTTCAGCTAGGGTGAAGAATTCTCGCATTGTGCTCTATACCTAGGGTGCGAACTTGTTCTCAAGCTTGGAAAAAGGAAGAAGTCTCGAGGGTTCTAGAAGGGAATCTTCTAGAGAATGGTTTGGCATTCGAATGGTTATCATTTTATTGGTTTCCCTGATTTGGTGGGATCATTCTCATCCATGTAACCATCTCATCCTCTCCCATATATTGATAGGATTCTCATGGAAAAGGTTAAGAAAGATTAATTGGAGAATTGGTGAAGGAATTGTGTGAAGAACCTAGCTTAAACAGAAGCTTGGGGACTCTAGCAAGTCTATCAAGAGGAATTGGATCTTCTTCATGCAAGGATAGAGCTAATGTGTGTGTTGGAACCAAGAGTCACCGAAAGGAAGCTTGTGACATCAAGGTGATCAGGTTGTATCTTCTACTTTCGATTAATATGATACAACGACATGCCCTTTTTCCATAAAGTCATCCTCACTTTATTGTGTAATTCCTTGATCATACACATAAGTTGACGATTGAATATATTTTGCTATCTTCACTTTAGTTGGTTTGTTTTGTCTTGGTCTTGACCTCATGAGAACACCAGAGCGAAGCAGGAGCAACAGAGACCCTAAGAAGTGATACAAAGGTATGTCACTTGTTCTTCCTTACTAGCTAATTCAATGGTCATAACTTAGGGAAAGAGTCATGTCCTGTCCTGTTTTGTTCTAGATCCAGGTGGATCTAGGGAGATCTGTTAGTGTCCGCACCTACCGATTAGTCTGATAACACTGACAATGCCCCACATTCATGCATAAAATACAAAGTATAAGGATATGGTATTCTTACCTTAAACTCTGCATCCAGTGTCAATCCTTTTGCATTCAGTCGCTTCTTGACTACAAGTCTCCTCCCAAGGATGACCTACACTCACCAAAAGACAAACAAGAAACTATGAACATGCATATTATATATGAATTAGTCTGTTAGATGTCATAACAAAATGTAAATCAAACATTAATATTGAACACGTCATACGACGAGACGGAAAAAGTACTTCTTTATATTAATCTCACAAAGTCACTTACAAAATGAGATCGACGACTGCTCCTCGAACCTAGTCCTGGGCTCCTCTTCACCAAGATCCAACTTCTTCCACGTATCCTTATTCTTTCACACTTCTCTCTAGAGAATGGGCATAGGCTTATGAATGAGGAAAAAGGCAAGAATAAGGAATTCTGGCTCAAAACTCACAATGTGGCTGCAAATTCTTGGGGCAAGGGGTGAAAGTGAAATGGGCAGAGTTTCATTGTAGCTATGTTTCTCTTTGGAATGAGACCCCAACACCTCCTTTTATATGAAAAAAGGATGGTTAGTCGGTTGGGTGATAGGCTATAGGCGGTGGATTAGTTGGGAAACTACCGAATAGCCCGTAATCTCAATGAATCCCTTGCAACTTTTTATTTTTTGCAACTTTTGTGGGTATACACGGGATGTACTGGTGCAACTAGCATACATACGCAGGAAATAGTGGTGCAGGACACATACATATTCAAAAATTGTGTTTTTAAGAAGATTGTTTCAGTGTTGGCTTGCAAAAAATTGTAAGTAAGATGGCCTGATGTCAGGTATGCATGTATGGTGCAATTTAGAGTTATAAAAGATGCCCCCTAATTTTTGAGGTTAGAAGAGCATCTGATGGCCGAAATACATTACAAATATTCACCAACGTACGAAGCGAGTGAGCCCGAGACCAGAGTTCGGGAGGTGCCATCTGCAAAATAACAATTGTCTTACCGAGGCGGGCATACCCATGATTGGGATGAAATAAATCATGGATGCCAATCAAATAAACTATAGATCCATGTCATATAACTATATAAAGTGTAGCCGCAAGCAATACATAGTGGATCTACATCTCAAAATCAAAGATATACATGTATAGTATCCATATTCAAGAAGCCAATGATGCCTGATGGTTGGAGATGAGTCCTTCAAAGCTCAAGAAACAACTTCAAAATCTTCAAAACACGGGTAGGAGTGTAATGTGAGTGTACGACTTCACTACCCAGTGGTGTTCGATGGCTCGTCAGGGAAAAAACAAGAGGATCTCGGTGATAAGGAAAATAACTTCATTGATTTTGAACAAGGACTTGATTGGAATTTCAGGATGGTCGGTCATGAGGAAAAGAGACAAAATGCAGAGAGGCCAAATCAAGTTGGGTAAAAATTCCCTTGGACAATAGAACGACTGATGATTAGACTCAGGTAGCATGACATTGACATAAGTTCACGATGCAGGAGGCAACACAAACTCTCCATATGTTTGGAAGGATAACCAAATGGAGTAGGACACAACTCTATGTTACGAGAAAAACTTCCTAAGGTCATATTAAATCCCAAATCTTGACGAACAAACGAAAGGATGTGCTTTGTCCAAGGGTGACTCATTGTCTTTCCATAAAAATAAAATACTTTTCCCATCCTCTTTTTGGGGTATATTTGATTTTTTTGTCTTTTTCATTATTTTGGAGAGCTTGAAAAAGAATAAAAGAATTATATGCTACAAAGGAGGAAGAAGTGTCATAAGCATACTAGTTCCAAGCGAAAGGAGCACACTAATGCTCAAATAAAGGAGACATGTGCAGGGAAAGGACACTCGGGAAAATTCCTCCATGGGTCAAGGTGTCAAGATGCAAAGGAAAAGTGATACAAGGCTTGCGTATAAGGCATGCTTCAAAGGCTCAGTTGAGACAAAAATGGAGCTGCCATTAGGCCAAAGACGCAGAGATGCAGATGCGATTAATAAGATACAATGATAAGGTCCATCAATGTAATTTTAAACGAGCCCAGAGAAGGTAAGCTCAGTGGTTTTTCAATTTTAGAGAGTTTGAAAAAACATAAAAGAAGACTCCACTAGGGTACCTTTTTCGAATATAGTCTAGTCGGCTCAAGAAAGGGGTAAACTAGCACCGAAAAGACGTTTATTCAAAACTATTTTAATGAGTGTGACAAAGACAAGATCACTCGGCAATCTTTTCAATTTTAAGGAGTCTGAAAAGAGCTTAACTATGGACTCACTGCCTTTTTCTAGATTTAGTCTCCTTATCCCGAGAAAGGTGAAAATTACTAAGGAGAACTCTCCCAGCGAGACGAATCTTTCGAGGTCTACCTTTTTCCTCCTTAATCTACAGGCCGAAAAAAAGGGTAAAGTCATGTCAGTAGATGTTTTTCTAAACCAATTAACGAGTGTGAAAGAACAAGGTCACTCGACGATATTTTCAATTTTAAGGAGTATGAAAAGAGATTAAATATGGACTCCGTAGAGGACGTTCTTCTAGACCAGTTTAACGAGTGTGAAGGAACAAGGTCACTCGACTATATTTTCAATTTTAGGGAGTCTAAAAAGAGATTAACTATGGACTCCATGGGGATTCCTTTTTCGTAAATTTAGTGCCTCAGGCCTGAAAAAGGGGTAAACGTATACCTGAGAATACTCTTCTAGCGAGCCAAAGTTCCTAGATCGTACCTTTGTTCGTAAAATTGACCATCCAGGCCGAAAAAGGGGTAAACTACCATCGTACAAACGTGCCTTCTATTAGCACTCAGAATTGACTTGGGCTACATGCAAGTAAATCTTGAGTTAACCTTGAACCACTTTGGATTGGAAACTGCACTTTCCAACCACGAGAGGGATCTCTCAAATAATGTCACAAAAACTAATGATAAATCAATAATGCACAAAAACAGTGGACAAACTTTGGGTTTTAAAAGGTTTTGGGTTTTTCGGTTTTGTAGGTTGGGCAGTGTGAATAGTCCATTGGGCATGGATTCAAATGATCATGAAAATAATATGAGTGTTTGGTAATGGAAATCAGTGGAACAGAGGCAAGGTAGAAACTGTTTACAGAGAGAAGGATTCATAAGTGTATGACAACATAATAGAGAGAAAACATATCAAAATACAAAGAGAATTTAGCAAAGAGTGATTTCTTTGTATAAATCAATGGAAAGAGATTGTTGAATAGAGCATCTAACAAAGGATGATTTTTGGGCCTTCAGTTCTCTGCAAGAAACAATCTATAACCAGTTCTGCAACAGAGCATCTAACAAAAACGATGAATTCCATTCCAAAAACAATTACAAATCAAGAAGGAATGATAATAATATCATATGAAATGGTATTGAAACTAAGAAATAGACAAACTCTATAAACAACATCACAAGAATATCTGATCTGGAAAAATCATGACTCTGCACTGCTTTATTAAACTGAAAATTAAAGCTACAGCCCAGTGTTTCCCCCCCCTCCTCTTCAAGAGATCTCACCTTTTTTAAATATAAAATAGCATACAAATTAACTAAGGAGGTCTAATCCCATCTCCTCCATTAGATTCTAAGCCTTGGAGATAGGTGGCAACAATCAAAGAGACAAAAATCCAACAAACTGCTAATTTTCAGGAATTTGTTGGAAGTCATTAATAAAATGTCTCCACCTCATTGCATGAGGCCTTTGATGGAGATAAATATTAGTTGTAGGTGTCCCTTGACATCTAAATGATCCTTGAGAATCCATTTTAATCCTCCTTGACAGGTGGCAACCTCCCAACAAGGCAAATATCAAAATCTGTGACCGCTATAGAAAATTAGGTAGCGCCGCTGTGCAGAGTGGGTAGCGCCACTTCTATATCCAATATATCTCAAACCATAACACATTTTGAAAAATTGACAGAGTTTTTTGTTATTTTTAAGGTTATGAACAAAAACCTCCTCCAGTGTTCAAAAATACCTTCTCAATTGCTCACAATCAAAGTTTTAACTTAATGACTCAAAACTGGTAAAATAACTCTGCACAATTCGTTTTCTACCAGAATATTACGCAGTGTCTATAGGTAGCGCCCGACTTTGTTGCACCTGTATGAAGCTTCTATCCTCTGTGAAATATTATGCAACACCTTTACATAGTGCTAGTTACTTTGTATATACATACAAGTTTGGGTAGCCTTGCCAAAACACAGCGCCTTTCAATCTTGAATATGTATCGAGCAGTGTGTGTTCTTTCATGATGATAAAACCATTTTACTTAGGTGCCTTGACCATACCATAGGTAGTTCCTTTTACCACTGGGTGAAGCTATCACTTAGCAAAAACTCAAAATCCATATAGGCACCTTAACCAATCTTGTGCTAACACCTTAAAATTTTAGTTTGGCGAGTGTGAAGGACAACAAGATCGCTCAACAATCTTTTCATATTTAGAGGGTCTGAAAAGGGATTAAAAGAAGACCCATTTTTTGGGAGTCCTGAGGGTGAGGCCAAGAGTGATGACATATAAGCCATGAGAAGGCTCAAACTCATAATCAATACAAGACTAAAGGGACTCCCGAGCCTATAGTCATTAACGACGGCATGGACACCAAAATGCAACCAGGATCTACCTAGGGCATCCATGTGAAGGTAATCTCTACCACTAAATTAAGACACTTATAGAGAAGCAATGATGGTTCTATGTCGCAATTAATTGGGATCGATCCTATGGAAAAGAGAAAAAGATAACAAGGTGCAACAAGTGGAGGTGGAATCCTAACTTAGATGCACAAAGTTAGAAAAACGACTTTTACCAAAAGACCTTAAAACTGCCCCATCTCTCAAAAGGTTTTCCCCAAACCAAAAGTAAAGTGTATCGTAAAATCCAATGAGAAACTCAAGAACCATGTTAAATGATTTTCAAGCCAGAAAAAATGACAGAAGGGGTCAAAAAAATGACAAAAAGTGCCAAAAAAGTCTATAAATAGAAACTGACAGCTCATTATCACCATTGCAAATTGAGAATTGACCAAAAAGACAAAAACACCCCTTTGTTAAAGAAGTTGATTCTGGGAGCTTTAGTGGACGAAACAAACTTCCACTTGGACCAAGTAAGTACAAACTAGCTCCTCTTGCATTTCCATACTTTCCTTTTACATTAGTTTTAGTTTTTTGGGGGTCATGCACCTTTAAAAAAGGTCGGCGCTACATGTACGTGGGTTGTTATAGGATAACCCATGTATGTCCATGGGAAGAAAACAAACTTCCTGCATGCATACGCGACTGTGTCCAATATAGCTCGCGTACACCCTCAAAGATAGGGAAAAAATAAAAATGCAATCATTAACTCTCCTTTGAACTTTTCTTTTTGGAGAATGTACGTCCATTGGAGAGAGAGGGAGCATAAGGACATTGATCTACTGGTCAATGAGGACCCTGCAACTATGGACACATTGAGACAATGCGGTTTGTGGAATTTCTTCTGGTATCCATTCATGAGGGCACAATCCAAGCTGTTGAATGCCTTGGTAGACTATTGGCATCTTGATGCTGAGGCATTTATGATCGAGGGGAAGTCTTTGGCTCCAAGAACTAAAGACATTTAATTTTTGACTGGCCTCTTGAGGAGGGGTGAACCAGTCAACTTCTATGCTTTCCCGCCGGGCCTCACAACATTACAGAGTTGATTGGACTCCATTGTGAGGCTGGCACTGAGAAACTAGGTTCTTAGGTGCCAATTAACATGATTACCAGCCTATCACTCAAAGTGATAGTTTTACTCATTAGGTGGATTACTGGATCCACAACTTTACATCAAGCCTCCCAGGCACACATGCATTATGCATTGCAGTGTTGGAATGAATGAATATTTGATTGGAGAACGACCATGATAGACTGCATGAAGAGACAACTCACCAACTGTCGTGAGCGGGAAAACAAAAACTTTGGATTTGGGGCCATTTTGTGCTCATTCTTCTTCTTCGAGAGTCGTCAATCTTAGTCCAAGAGAGACAGTGCAAGGGCATGTGGCCTCCCTCCCAGCAATGTGTATATGGGCAACATTATTGCCATGACATGGGGGGGAAGGACCATAGAGGCCTTCGACGATGCATTTTTTAACCGATGGGCACGACAAATTTTGGCAATAGAGGACTACCCCTACACCAAGATCAACTTTTCCAGGGACCCGTACATGCCCATACCTCCCGGAGTAGAGTGAGGAGAGATAGGTAAATTTGTTTTTTAATGTTATTTAATTTTTTATTTCTTTATATATATATCATTTTTATGGGAATCAGAGTATGTAACAACTATGTATCTGTTTATGTACACATGTGGGGCTAGTGCGTTCAATAGACTTGTCGAGGACTAGGTGACATCCTCAACTAGAGTCAGTACCATCCGCAGCCGCTGGACCAGTAGCAGTAGCAGGGGGACCTCCAGCCAAAGAGGCTGAGAGAATTTTGAGACGGGTAGAGAGAAACCTCACCGTGCTCACTCGCACAATCCCTATGGCAAAGATCGAGGATCTCCCACCATTGATGAAACTTCACGTAGTTGGTGTGCCACGAACCTGGGTCCAAATCTTATGGCATTTGGAAAACATCGTGGTTCACTATGGCAGGGCCAACAGGCCCCGCCCTTAGCTTAGGATGGACCACTTACGTGTTGGGGGCACTTTATGTATATATTTGAGGGCATAAGCCTTGTGAAGTGTACTGGATATGTATTTTTTAGGCGCTTGTGACCACTTATGTACTCTGAGACTTTCGATATATATATATTATTATTGACATGTTTTTTGTCTTAGGTTAGGTAGCTAAAGAGGTAGTAGTGGGGGCCCAAAGGGTCCATAGTGATAATAGTGGAGGCCATTCAATGTAAGGTGGAATAGGTCTACTATATTATTAAATAAGACCCACTATGGTAGTTAGATATAATAAATGGCTAGTTAGATATAATAAATGTAAGAGGACTTCTTAGAAGGTTCTACTTCTAGAAGATTCCTCCTCTAGAATGTTCTTAGGTGATGGTAGCACTATATAAAGAGGTTCAAGAAATGTAATGAGATATGAAGAGAAATATTGTATTTGGAGTTGTAGCTCAATAGGAGGATTCCCCCTCAAAGAGGCAAGTGAACAGGAGAGGATCCCTTCAATAATAGGATCCATTGTATGGTGTTTCCCTACCTCGAGGGTTTGGTAATAATAAAGTGTGGTTTCTTCTATATTTCTATGTGGATCTATTGTGTATTCAGTATTTGTGGTGATTATATTTGTAGATCTATTCAGGTTCTTAACATATTCACAGCTTCTACCTGACCATTCTCTTGTGGGTAATAAGGTGATGAGTGTTCTTGCCTCAACCCTAGATTTGACGTTAACTCAGACATCATTTTGTTCTGAAAGTGACTGCCATGGTCAGTGACAATATCTTTCGGGACGCTGAACCTTGCTATTATCTGATTAAACAAGAAGATAGTTGTTGTCTCGCCATCATCTTTGAACGTTGGCATAGCTTCGACCCACTTTGTAAAGTAGTCTACTGCTACAATGATATAATGGTGCCCCCTGGATGAAGGGGGTTGGAATGTGGTATAATCAATCCCCCACTTAGTGAAGGGGCCAACTGTAATGATGGGAAACATAGGAGCAGGGTGTGCCCTCATTTTCCGAGAGAATATTTGACACGGTTGGCACTTCTTGACCGATTCAACGCAATATTTGATTAACGTCGGCTAATAGTAACGGGTTCGTAGAATATTTTGGGTTGTTTCCAACCCAGACAAATGACCACCACATGCTCCAGTGTGGCAGTTGTTAAGCATGAGTTCTACTTATTCATGAGTGAGACACCGACGAAGGATGCAATCTACACCTTGACGATACAAGGTGTCCTTGAGTATGAGATAGTGTTTTACATGATGTCGTATACGTCAATGCTCCTCACGAGAAGCAGAGGTGAGGCACTTCAAAGTCTGGAGATAGACTAGTATATCTCCATACTAGGGGTCCGAAGATGAACTCAGAAAAAAAATCTCCTTTAATTGGTGATTCTTTGGGCATAACATCACCTGACTCGACCAAAAGTTATGAGATAGGTTCCGCAAACGCCATCAACTTTTTAGATTTCGTGGAAACAAAATCTAAGTCAAATTACTAGAGGATAACAATCCATCTACTGATCTTTCCACCGGTTACACGTCGTGTCAAAAGATATTGGAATGGATTCACAACGACAATGACAATAGTCTTGCGAAATAGGATATAGTGACGGAACTGTTGGACAATATGTACTGCTTCCAACACAAGTTTCTCAACATGGGAGTAGTTGAGTTCTGGTCCAACCAGGCCTCGGCTCAGGTAATAAATCAAATGTTCTTCAAGTAGATCATCCTATTGAACTAAGACCATACCGATGGTCAACTCTGTCGTGACCAAAAACAATAAGAAATATTTATTATAGTTGGGTGGACAAAGTAGAGGAGCAGACATGAGGGTAGGTTTCAACGCTTTGAATGAGTGTTGAGCGAATTCATCCCACAGGAAAGGGACACCTTTCTTCAGTAAAGGCATAAAACCTTTATTGATCTCGACATAGTTTGTGATAAAACACCGAAGAAAATTGGCTTTTCCCTGTAAACTCTGAAGCTGAGGGACTGTGCACGGGGGAGGCAATTGAACTATCGCCTCAACCTTAGAGGATCGACCATGATCCCCATTGTTGAAACTATAAAACCTAAAAGGCAACCCGACGTCACGAAAAAAATGCATTTGTTTGGATTCATGTGAATCCGATAGTAGCGACATCGCTCAAAGATAAGTCAGAGGTGTGTGGGATGATCAACTCTCTTTTGAGATCGTGATGCTAAATCATCGAGATAAGACACTACTAGGTGTTTGAGATCGTGGAAAGAAAAAGACATGGCTCGCTAAAAAGTGGCTCCAACGTTCTTCAGGACAATAGGCATCTTTCGATAAGAGAATGTACCCCATGGATAGATAAAAGTTGTTTTATGCTGGTCCTCGGGCTTAATATGTATCTGATTGTATCCTGAAAAACCATCCATGAAAGAGAAGACCTCACAACCTGGGCATTTATCAAAAATATGTTCAATGAATAGGGTGGGGAAATTATCCTTTGGACATGCCTTTTTTAAATCACGAAAGTCCGTACATACGCGAATCCTTCCCTGCTTTTTGTTGACCAGAACGAGATTTGACACCCATTGAGTCAATTGAACAGGGTAGATGAAACCAGCTTTGATTAGTTTCTCTACTTCAACCTTGATAGTTGCTACTTTTCGAGGATTAACCAGACGAAGCTTCTGCCGGACAGGCTTGGCGTCAGGGTAAGTCGTTATTTCATGTTTGACGATTCTTGGATCAATGCCTGGCATTTCCTCGTAAGACCAGGAAAAAACATCGCAGAATTGTTTAAATAAATCTATATAGATTTGAATCTCCTTAGGGGAGCAATCTTCTCTGACGACGACATTCTCCATGACACCGGGGGTTTTGGATATGCCAATAGGTATCGTTTTAGTGATGGTTTCCATATTACCCTCGGCGTAAACTGCGTGCGTAGCCAGAGGATTAATAGGACAAGACCTATCTCCAGTCATAGTCAACATGAATTCACCTGCCTCAATTATTCCTGACTCTAGTAGAAAATAATATCTGTGATGGATATCATCCCAGGGTTTGTCTAGACTAGTCAATGCCTCTATAATAGCCTCATCAGATGGAAAGACCAAGTCTAAGGAATTGATAGCGGTGAGTGAACCTTGAGCCTAGGTAGGCTCGAAAACTAGATCTAACTCATGTGTGGGAGTCAGATCGGGGTCGTCGAAAGCTTTCTTGTGGGAGTATGCAACCTTTGTCATAGACAAGGGAATGGGCATGCCATGATGCCTTGTCCCTTCCATCATGGACGATGGGGAGGGAAGACTCCATTGATCATTAAAGTAAGTTGTGCGGAATGACAACACTTGAAATATTTCAGCCTTAGGTTGGTTGGGGATAGTTGATATCATCTTGACATCATCGGAGGGAGGCGAATAATCGAAAGTACCCATGAGAGGTGGGCACAAACCAACCCCCACGTTGACGATGTCGGGCTGTGGTTTATCACTCATCGGGACCGTGGCTGCCCCTGATGAAGGGTCATGCCTGGAGAAGGACAATTGATCAATGGTCACGATTCGACCCTCGTGTGGAAACAACAAGACCCAAAAAACTGTAGCAACCACTGCATGCATGGAATATGTCCAACTCCTTCCTAATAGGAGGTTGTAGTTGAGAGGTGCATCAACCACTTCAACTTCGACACACATGGTCTTCCCTCCTAACTACACAGGGAAATAAGGGATGATTCCATGTGGTCTGAAATAACAACTGTCGAAATCCATAAGAAGAGTAGGTGAAGGAGACAAAAATGGTTGGCCAACGACCTTCCAACACGCCAACGACATCACGCATGTCGAGGCACCCTCATCAACCATTGTACAAAAAATATTTCAGGTAAAAATTTTCGTTGTGTAAGCCACTGCTATCTGAAATGTTATGTGATATGGGAGACGAGGCTTCAATTTGGTTGTATCAAGTGTGATAGTTCCCAGATTACATGTCTCAGTGGATCCTAAAGTATCTAGTAGAGCCTTTCTCTGCGAAGGGAATCTCTAGAGGACCTCCAAAGAAGACATTGCACAAGGGGTTTGTGACAAATTCTCCACCACATAGTATTTCTGGGAGACCCTCACATTTGGATTATGCGAAGCCTTGTTGAACGCCCCTCTCGAGATGCATGGCATTGTTTCTCCCATCGTTCTCTCGATCTGGAGAGGAACATACAAGTTTTTGGCTTCCTTGCCCTTTTCAGTAGTACTTGGAATTTCGTAATCGTGTTCCCTAGTAGCTATGTGAGATTCACATTTAAACATATAAACATTCAAGGTCTATGGATTACTAGACGACGAAGGGTGTCCCTAACTTCCCCCATCCACGTTCGCAGAGGCTTGAGTTAATTTTTTCACATGTGAAAATGGGTTCGTTAACATAGCAGGTTGTTTCTGTGCCAGTAACTTTTGGGCCTCCGCGAGCCAAGGGAACAGGCGAGTCGAGTGGTATTCCATGCAAAGGTTACATAGATACTTTGACTTCTTCCTCTCTGTGTTTCCCCTGCCACCATTATTGGTGGGTTTCTTATCCCCTTTACCCTTCTTTTGTTGTTTCTTCTTCCCATTGGCCTACTAGTTGGCCTTAGGGTTTATCGATTGCACACTGCATATATCCGACATTTGAGTAGGGGGAGCAACTGAACTAGAGGTTTGGTTGGCCATGGTATGCTATATAGACAATTTATGCAATTGATTTGATAGCTGATCAACAGGATTCACTTGTGTTGAACCGACAATGCCATTGGCATGTGGTACAAACTTCTGTCTGGTGTTGTCAAGTATAGACCTTGGTGCATCTGGAATTTTTTTGTAAAGTAAACCAGACTGAGATTAAATCAGCTCTAGATGTTGAGCTCTCATTATGGATTCTTCTTCTGAAAATACCCTCGACATTGCTACATCTTTGGATAACTAAGGGACCAAAGACTTGATGAACCACTCCAGTAGAAAAGCCGATGGGATTGGTACCTTTATCAAACTCTTCCTGTGTCTCCATTATAGGATGTGATCAAAGATATGGTCCACCTTTGTCTGCTCAAAGTTGGCCATCAATTCAGTGTCAGCATCATATCTCACAGGTAACTGAAAATTAAAACCATTGCCAATTCGCCAAAAGTAGAGTATCTTGAGCGGTCGAGCTCAATGTACCATTTCGCGACACTCCCTATGAGAGTGCATTGAAATAGACGCAACTGTACATAATCATATTTCAATGAGTTGGACGAACACCATAGGTGAAAGGTAGTCACATGATCACATAGATCTTCATTAGGTTTTCCCTTGAACTTTGGAATTTTCGAGGGTAGCTTGGTAGGCATAGGAGGTGAACGTGGATCATGAAAGATTGGGTCATTTAATAATCTTGACAAGTTTGGAAAATGCAAAGTTACCAGAAATGATAGCTTAGGCTGTTGAATATGTATAGGAGGATAGGGGCCTGGGTTTTGGCTGGCACCAGGTTGCCAGGAAAATTTAGGCTGCTAGCATGGGTTCAGGTAAAAACCATGGCCTAGGCTAGCATTCAGATGCTATACTTGTTGAGACGTCATCAGCTGAATCCTGTAATAGGACATTGAGGGCTGGGAAGGGATTTATCCCAACATTGTGTTCCAAAGGTTCTAGAAAGGGTTGCCCATTGCCGATCCGACAGGCATAGGTACTGAGCCTTGCCCAGGGTTCCATTTACCATGGAAGGGGTTGCCACCAGTCAACATCCCTAATGAGGGAACTGATCCTTGCCATGAATTCCAAGGTTCTTGAGAAGTGTGTGCCCCCTATGTAGGAATAGTACCCTACGCAGGATTTTGTGATCCAAAACTAGGGTTTCCCTTGGCCGAGATGGAAGTTGATGAGAATGTGTTGTTACTAAACACGTCAAACAAAGAGAATGACAAAGAACCCACCAGTGTGGTACTGGAAGAAGGTCCTTGACTACCTGCTCTGAACGAGTTGTAGCTCATGTTCGGCCAGGCAGGTTGCTGAGAAGCATCGTCAAGCGAGGGCGATGATGGAGATATATGACCCCCTCCATAAGGGAAATCATTATAGGGGGTTGAAGTGCCCCCCATGGACCTTTATAGAGGAGCATTTGAGATCCCTTCCCATAGACCCATGGTATGTAGAGTGGAGTAGGTGAGGACTGAGTTTGTTTAAAAACTAGGCATCCCGTATGAAAACGGAGGGCCTGTCGCACTTTGCATGAAATGTGCAGTGATTGCCACCATAGAAGGAATCATACCACTACCCGAGGTAGGGGAGGTCGAGACCATAGTGGCCCGGACCTGCGAAGGTTAGTTAGGAGGTGGAGCACCCCCAATAGTGGCAATCGTAGAGGGAGTATGAGGACTCCCTGATGAAGTAGCAACATTTTCTTCAATCGTTGCTTGCATGACTATATGACGCTCGTGATGCGTTACCCTTAGAGGGGCAAGTTGTATCAAAAGTGGCATCGACATGTCAGTGATCGGAGGGTTGTACGGACCAAGAGCTTCTACTCCAAGCTCAGAAATAGTTCGTTCCTCCAGATACGAGTGTTCTCCTCTTAGAGTTGACTTGGGTACAGTTTCTTGTGGCTCGGTCACCTAAAATGACCCTTCCTGGTCAAGTCTTCACCTTCGCAGTGGCGGTGGTAGCTCCCAGTTAATCGACGGTAGGCCCAAAAGCCTTTGCGACCGGCAGAGCTCTTGATCTTCCACCATGAGAAAATAAACAAAACACTAAGTCTTTTCTAACAGAAGACCAAAACACACACTATAAAATTTCCTATGAGATATAGCAAGCAAACCACTATAACTTGTTGGAAGAACAATTACACCAGCTAACACTAGAGAAACTTATCGGTGCAAGTGCAACTCGAACATGGAAGCACCCTCTGGGTATACTCTACAAAGCGTGGCCCGATGTCTTTCCTAGTTACCACGATATACCCCCGCAGTCACCTATGTAAGTCCATAAAAAAAAAAGGCCACTAGGTTGCCATCTCATGAAAAATTACCAGGCGGGTACAGTCGACAATCGGGTGGACTGCAATGAGTAGGGTATCAATCCCGAAACCTATCGAGGGTATAGAAATAAAGTGTTCTGGTAGATGAATGAGGATATCGAACGGATTCCAGACCCACAAAGCTCTGCGGAAAATGCGATCAACGGAATCCCAAGATAAGTCCTCTATATGCGTTCCCCACTATGCTTGGTCCGGCTTTGGAGGGGTTATCTCCACTACCTTTCTGCACGCGACCTCATGCTTAATCCTTGTGTTAGAAGGGGGTCCCAGATAATTTCCATGCTACTGGACTTCTACACTCCCTATCATAGACTCATATGTTTGTTTTGTATCCTTGAAGAGTTTCCTCTCCAACCTAAATCAAGGCTCTAGCCTAGTCTAGTTAATGGACCCTACAAACATAAATTCTGAGTAATTTTAATTAATCGTTAATTTTAAGTGGTTTATCTTAATTCAAAGGAACATAAATGAAACTAGTGGTGTTTGTAAAGAGGCGAAAGAGAAGAACAAATGTTGGAAACAAAATTACTTCCTTTTCAAAAGATTTGCAAATTGAAAACTCTTTAACCAACTTTTCTAACTAACTTCCTTTCCAAGATATTTTAAAAGAAAAAACCTAAAACTAGATTTCGCTCGACTACGAGCTACTTAAAGTCCTAAGTATTTAGTAAAGAACTTAAGTAAGAACTCTTCTTCTTGATAAATAAAGACAAGTAATCTAACTACTTAACCAAACAAGAAAATGAAATCATTTTTATTTTATTTTATGCTTCAAAATAAGAAACTTGAAAATGAATTATTTTCTTTTCTTCTAAAGAAAGTGAAAGGGAAAAGTGCAGACAAGGAAAGACCAAAGAAATTGACTTCTGGTCTACTGCGGATTGCAAGGAGTCACTAAAGGAACCACAAAGGATAAAACATAAAAAACTCACAGACTCATCCAAAACCCTTTCAACGAAAAAACAAGCAATCTTGAAAGATAAAGAAACTGACGTCAAACCTAGACTTAAATACTGTAACTACAAAGACCAATACTAAATCAAGAAACCCCTAAGAATTTAGACTTCAATCAGGGAAGAGGATGGCTGCCTCTTCTTGATAAAAAGGCTTCCAGACACAGGCATGCTACTGAAACTAAAGCAGTCTGCATATGTATGCGAGTTGTCCAAAGGTATGTCGCATATGTACGTGTGCATACCCATTGCAAGCCCCGTACACCTCTGTAACTTCTCAAAAAAAAGTAAACTAACAGTCAAGCTGACCAGGCAGGGAGTACTAGTATGGCAGACCAAAATCCCTTGAAGACTTAGCAACTTACAGATAACTCAAAGAGGTAATTAAACCAATTAAACTACCCAAAAACATTCCCTAAAAACCCTAGAGGATCCCCAGTATGGTCATCAATTCTTCTATAGTAGGAAAAAACCCCTATAGACTACATTAGGGTTCAATCGTCCAGGTGGAGCTAACCATCTAAAGTCTCCTACTTTTAACAATTATCCCGAAAATACCCCACATTCATGCATAAAATAAAAAATATAAGGATACGGTAGTCTTACCTTAAACTCTACGTTTGGTGTGGATCCTTTTCCATTCGATCGCTGACCTGCATTCACCAAAAGACAAACAAGAAACTATGAACATGCATCTTATATATGAATTAGTGGGTTAGATGTCATAAAAAAATGTAAATCAAACATAAATATTGAACACGTCATATGGTGGGATGGAAAAAGTACTTCTTTATATTAATCTCACAAAGTCACTTACAAAATGAGATCGATGACTACCCCTCGAACCTGGTCCTGGGCTCCTATTCACCAAGATCCAACTATTTCCACATATCATTCTTCTCTCACACTTCTCTCTAGAGAATGGGTATAGGCTTATGAATGAGGAAAAAGGCAAGAATAAGGAATTCTGTCTCAAAACTCACAATGTGTCTGCAAATTCTTGGGTCAAGGGGGGAAAGTGAAATGAGCATAGTTTCACTGTAGCTATGTTTCTCTTTGGAGTGAGACCCCAATGCCTCCTTTTATATGAAAAAATGATGTTTATTCTGTTGGGTGATGGGCTATAGCCGGTGGATTAGCTGGGAAACTACCCAATAGCTCGTAATCTCAATGAATCTCTTGCAAATTTTTATTTTTTGCAAATTTTGTGGGTATACGCGGGCGGTAATGGTGAATCTAGCGTACGCACGCGGACTATAGTGGTGCAAGACTCACACATCTTCAAAAATAGTGTGTTTTAAGAAGAGTTGTTCAGTGTTGGCTTGGCAAAAATAGTAAGTAAGATGGCCTGATGCCAAGTATGCATGTATGGTGCAATTTAGGGTTATAATAGCCTAGATGCTACAAATGAGGAGGCAACACCAGAAACACTAAAACTGAACATTAGAAGGTTACAGAAGGCACAAAATGATCTTCAACATATTATTGTAATTGTGACCAACATGCTATTGGTAAGACAAACACTTGCTGGGAAAGGAGTTCCAGCTGCAGAGCTTGATACTGTCCTTTGTGGTGCATATAAGAAACTCAATGATATCCTTAGTAATTATGTTATAAGCATTCATCATATTGGCCACTTATTGTCTCAGCTTTGCTTTCCATATTGAGAAAAAGATGAAGCTAACCAAGAGCCAATGACAAGGATTTTGAGGAGGATTTTGTTTGCAAATGATGTTGTATTTGTGAGGGTTTCAACTGAAGTATATTCTGCAATTTGAGCAGTGATCTCTATTTCAATTTTACAATCACTATTTCTAAAGGAGAAGATCCCTTTCATCGAATTTATTTGCACTGGGTATTACGACGAGGTTATAATCGATGTCATTGCTTTCAGACACCCACAGAAAAAAAAAAAATCAGACAAAGGAGATCGAATTCTGTACGAGGGACTTGACTTTGACAATTTGAACGAAAGTTTACAAAATTTCTATTATAAATACCTGGGAATGCGAGGCATCGTGCCCAACCTAAAAAATTGCTTGTGCGATATGAGAAACAACGAGACGATGGTTGAGTTAAAGATCAAAATATCTTTGTTGTAATACAAATCCAATCATATCCACAAAACAGAATATTCGATGGTGTTAATGGCTATCTCTGTGATATGAAGCATGGCCTATCTCTAGTACAAAGCGATGGCTAACATGGAAGTTTGATGGGTAGCAATCGATCGATGCAAGAAGGAGAGGAGATGAAGATCTGTTGCAGAATCCATTGTGAAGACTCAACAACCATCCAATCAAGTAATCGACGGTGAAGATTGATTCATTCAGTGGGATTTATCCCACATTGGCAACGTGGCAGAGTTGATATGGGTTTATAAAGACCACCCTCACTATGCCTATTTGACGTGTAGTGCAAGGGTATGGTTGGGGCTCTAGGTGATTGGACTTCACTAGAGGATCACCAGCCTAGAGCCCAGGATGACTTGTCAGGCCCCCTACCTTTTGGAAGAAGTGACAACAATCGTTGATTTATCGAGGAGATGATCTCGACCGTTGGATTAATATTTTTTTAATACATTGTTGGTGCGACGGTCATATGGGTGATCAAGGGTTTAAAACTTGTTAGTTATTTTTAGTTGGCAGAACTTGCAACGATGAGAGACTTCTATGTATATCGGTAACTTTGGCATAATTCCAATGTTGGAGGATTGCTAAGTTCAAATGTTTATGAATAAACATTCAGATGTTGAGACCACTGTTCTTGTCGCAGTTTTTGGCATACTGCTAATTTTGGAGGTTCACCAAAACTAGTTAAAGACCTGCACAACACAAACACAAAGACAATAAATCAAATAACATCACTTTATTCGATGAAAGCCTTGGTGTGATAACTATAATTCATAAACTCATATTAAAATAATAATTTATATGCTTAAATCGTGAAAATATCGACTTAAGGAAGTATTGTGATGTTTGTTAATATTTGTATTACACATTAACATAGTCATTAGATTTGAGATGTACATCGAAGAGATGTGTGGTTATGAAAAGTCATGTTAATGACTGTGTTACATAAAACAAGGGTTATGCAATCTTAAATGAAGAGATGTGATGTTCATGAAAAGTTGTGAAATTGAATGAACAAGCATGTTGTTTTGATGAAAAGTTATGTTGAAGACATTTATAAGTGTGCTGAGATGTGAAGGAATCTGTGGGACTACAACAGAGACATTGAATATCAAATGCAGAAAGAGACAGAGAAAAATTCATGATATCGAGTGCATGATACAAAAGATTTATGGATTTATGAATAGAGGGTGGTTGGGAGGTGCAAGGGAAGGTTGGAGCCTGCAGGGGAGTAGGTTCTTCCTTGTCATTTGTAGCTGATTCAATAGGGGGTTGTAGCCTCCTACCAATTGGAGCTGGTGAATAGGGGTGTGGGTGCATCCTAATCAGTGGGTGTTGATCTAAAGAGGAAGAAAACATCTTCCTTCTATTGTAACTTGTAATTTTATTTTTTTCAATTAATAGAAAAATGTTTGTGGTTTTCCCAATTGGGTTCCACGATAAAGCATTGTGTTTAAATTTTGTTTTCATTTCTGCAATACATAATTAACAAAAGTAAAAATTTGATAAAATTGTTGTGTCACTGATTCACCCCCCCCTCTCAGTGACAGGATCCCATCCTTCAAGTGAGAGGGAAAGTGAGAGGGAGATAGAGAGGGGGAGGTAGATGTAGAAGGGGGAGGAGAGAAACGGAGAAGGAA
Source organism: Picea sitchensis (assembly GCA_010110895.2). Lineage (NCBI taxonomy): Eukaryota > Viridiplantae > Streptophyta > Pinopsida > Pinales > Pinaceae > Picea > Picea sitchensis. The sequence goes on along the minus strand of SNQJ01S0015469.1, from coordinate 97,598 downwards.
ATGATTTATAAGAGAATGTGCATGTTCTTAGTGCGCATTCCTAGAGTGTGTGCGCATTCCTAGAGCATGTGCACATTCCTAGAATGCATGTGAGTTCCTAAAGTGCATGCACACTATTAAGAACACACACATGCTATTTTGAATTCAATTTTTTTGGGTTGGATTGACAAGGTGTATGCTAGCTTAGTTGGCTTGGATTTAGGTTCAATATGACAAACCTAGTCGTTTGATCTGCAAATCGATAAAAACCTCCATTTTTGTGAACACCCCTCTATATCTCTGTCTTTGACATTATTTTTATATAGGATAACAAATTCAGCTATTGACAAAACTATAGGCATAGATAGAGTCGGCTATGCATATTTCAAATATATATATATATTTTTTATTATTTTTAATATATTTTTGTCTTCACATATATCAAAATCCTAGAATACGTACCTCTCCTATTTCTGCTATAACTTTTTCTCGGCTCAACCATTTCTCAAATGAGTTATATGCGGTACTAGAGGAGACCGATACCCATGATTTAAAAAAAAAAAGAATTGTATTGATCATGTTAAGATCCTCTTACCTTGCACGAATAAAAGAAGTTGTAATTTCAAGCATATGTTGACTTTCATAATTTTAAAAATATATAAAATTAATACTAAAAATCTCCAAAAAGTATAGAGCAAAAGAAAAATAGGTTCTCTACATGTATACGAGTTTTTGGTTGAAATTCCATCGTTAAGATACTCAACACTTGCATGAACAAAAACATATGCCTTATATTTTGTTGGAAAAAATAAGATACCACTAAAGATGTATATTCGAAAAGCTAATTTAATTTCCTAGGTTACATATTCTTGTGCCATATTCAAATTCATTGTAAAAGTACCTTGAATAATCCCTCCAAGTTAACATATTGTTGTTTTCCAAGTTTTCATTGCCACTAATGCTTAATGAGAGACCATCATTAGCTTGCACTCACACTGTAGGTTGATGTAAGACTTGATATTGGGTAGTTTTGAGTAGTGAAAGTCTATAGAAGACTATTCTAATGCAGAAGTGGAAGAAGTTAAAAATGGACATAAGGATTCATCACTAAACTTTCACTTGGAGAGAGACCAAGCCTATCACGAGACAAACTTTAACATGGTACAAAAATTTTTTTACTTGTAGTGTGTAGCTACAAATCTAGAATTTGTATTGCACTATATATTCTAATATTAGTTTTAATATAATAATAATAATAATCTAATTTTAAGGACACACTCAAACAACACACCAAATTGGTGTAAAAGACCCCTTGTTTATGGGACAAGAAACCCCATCTACCTCACTCTTAAAATCTATTGTTCACTAATTACATCACATAATTTAAAATATTATACTTATAATAGTTATAAAATTAAGTAAATTGTTCTTTCCATAAATATTTACATATAATTAACTACTAAATTTTTTTATTAAAAAATCACATTTATTTTTTTTATTTCAATTTTTTTTATTTATTAAAAAATCACATATAGTTTTTTTATTTGAAATTTTAAAAATCCTTAAATAGAAAACATCACTTATGTATCAATCTATATAACCATAACACTGTTAAAGATGTTAGTCAAATAATAACTTTTAATTTAGTAAAAATTCTGCTGTAAACATAGGATATTACAGGTTGTTGAGGACAGGGTGAAAATCACTCTCTTTGAAATGTTAGACCTGTAAAGGTTTGATTTTCAAAATATTGATAATAAAATTTCAATTTTATAACTTTATAATCAATCAATAATAATAATAATAGAAAACCTATGCTTATGGAGCGGATGTTTAACTGATTTAATTTTCAAAATATTTATAATAAATATCCTAATTCCATAACTTTATAATATCTGATAATAAAGAAAGCTATGCTTAGGGAGCTGTTGTCTAACTGTTCCTGTGTGTTTTGACAATGACATGACATAATTTTGTGAGGTTTTTCAAATATAAGTTTGTTAGTTGGGAAAATTTAGTGAAATGGCGTTTACAATGTAAAAAAACCTTGCTTTTTTTAACACGTTGACTTAAAGAGAGAAGTAAAATAAATAATGAAAAAAATCAATATTAAAAAAGTAGTTCCAATGGCCATGCCTGTCTGTGTCAAGATTATTTGTGACAGGAAACTCGTATAGATAACAGTATTATTTTCAGGAGTGGGCTAATTCTAGAGTAATCTCTCTTCCTGAAGGTTTTTCAAATATAAGTTTGTTAGTTGGGAAAATTTAGTGAAATGGCGTTTTCAATGTAAAAAAACCTTGCCTTTTTTTTAACACGTTGACCTAAAAAGAAACCAATATTAAAAAAGTAGTTCCAATGGCCATGCCTGTCTGTGTCAAGATTATTTGTGACAGGAAACTTGTAAGGAAACTCGTATAGATAACAGTATTATTTTTAGGAGTGGGCTAATTTTAGAGTAATCTTTCTTCCTGAGTTATTTTTCAGAGTTATTTTTCCTGCAGGGTTTTTAGCTGTGTCATTTTAAATTTTTGGTTAATTCAGAATTTTGATTGTTTTTTTAGCATCTGGATTAGTTTAAAATGAGCAAAATCCCTATATTAAAATTCTGAAATGCATTAAACATTGATCCATACAAAACTCAAACTAACCCTGAAAATCTGACGGATTCGAAATCATTTTTTTTGGTTAGAAAAACCCTTCTGTTTATTCCAAAGTTAGCCTACTCCCTATTTTTCCATACAAATTGCGCTGGTGACTACAAAGGACTGAAATACAGTGGAAATGCAGTTCGATAAAACTATTGCATTGATAATTGTTAACCAAATTTAATAATTTGTTTGCAGATCCGCTCTATAACTCAAACCTATCATGAAGAAATGGTGGACTCGTTTTGATAGTCCTGACAAAAACTGAAGAATGTAAAGTGAAAAACTTCGGATTGAATATGGATATACGTACAGGCATGTTCTGTATGACTAAATATAGATATACGAAGAATGTATTTAAAGCTTTAAGCAAGGTCAAGTAGAAGAGAATGGGACCCGTTCCGTGCGTTTTAGTCTGTGGACGCTGGGATTGAAAAAGAAGCATGCCTCTCTGAATCATTAGCCAAGTTTTAAAAGGATACAGAGTTTCTCCCAGGAAAAAGTACTGGATTTACAGACTGGCCTCCACTTTATTGAAATATACCATATAAAGACAAATTCACACAGAAACCCAGCTTATTCTGTAGTCAATCCGTGGAAGATTTTTTTCGAGATTACGTAGAGTTCTCGTACATTTGGTCCATGCTATCCATCTGAGCACAGCATCGACATTACGTGTGGTTTCTGCACAACTGCCGAAGTGGGTCATGGCGATTTTAGGTTTGGAATTGGATGGAGACTCAGCGAAATGAAGTGGGTCATGGCCTCTTGCCATGGGATGTCGGTATGAGCATCTTCTTGCGTCATAACAGTAAGTGAGAACGATAGTAATTGGACCGCAATGTTAAGAGATAATAAATTATAGAGATGGAAACTTCGAGAGACATTCCTTCAACGCCGTCAGGTAGCGTAAGCTTCAAGGCACCTCGCCCATCTTCACATTGAAATCAAACCGCACCCCCCAAGAGCCCTAATCAACAGGCGTTATATAGTTACAGGAATAGCAAAGACTAGCGTCTGTAGTCGAGGCAGAGAAAGAATACAAAAAAAAAAAAGGGGGAATCCTATTTCTGTAACTCGATCACAGTACTTTCATCTATCTATCTAATTCTGGGTAACTTTCAGTATATATTCTTGTAGCTGCAATCAGATGGAGTCCAGCATGGTCTTAATCACGCTGATATTGCTGGTTATTCCTCCAGTACAATGCAATGGCAGAGCTGGGCCTTACAACTACATGGATCACACAAAACAGATTGCCACAAATGTTCAAAAAGCTACTGATATTGGTGACAATGGGCAAGTGATACCAAATAATCAAAATGCTGGTGCCCGTGGCAATGGAAGTGTAGCTGCATCAAAGCGTGATGGGCTGGCCTTCACTTTGCTTCCCAAAGGGTCTACTGTTCGGCCATCTGCCCCCTCCAAAGGCCACAATTAATCCGGTAGGGTTCTTGAACATTGCACGGTTAAACATATTTCTTGTCAAAAAATCCAAAAGTTGCATGATTAAACACATTTAAGACAGGCATAGGATAAAGGCATAACAGGACTTGCATTCTGACGTGAACTAAAATGACGTAAGATTATTACAGTTTTATCGAGAGACTCTTCTTACCAGAGAATCATCGTTATTGCAACAATCTGGTAGCCGTCGAAAATTCTGAACATTGATGGCCTAAACGGTCTTTGATTTGCAATAAAAGGTAAACCTATGTAGTTCATTTTTGTTCATATTTTCAGAAGTCCCACCGAGTTATGAAAATTTGCTATAAAGTGCAAAACAATGTTTGATCTGCACCATAACAATGTTCCATTGATTTGGACCATAAAAGCTGCAATTGCAATCTTTATGGGAAACATTGCAATTGCATTTGATCTTCACCATAAAAGTTTCAAACTTTTATGGGTGGCATTGCACTTACATTTTATCTGTACCATATGAATATTTGCTATAAAGTGCAAAACAATGTTCCATTGATCTGCACCATAATAATGTTTTATTGATTTGTACCATAAAAGCTGCAATTGCAATTTTTATGATCTGTATCAAGTGGAAAACAATGTTTCATTGATCTGGACCATAACAATGTTCCATTGATTTGCACCATAAACGCTGCAATTGCAACTTTTATGGAAGACATTGCAATTGCATTTGATCTTCACCATAAAAGTTTCAAACTTTATTTGATCTTCACCATAAAAGTTTCAAACTTTAATGAACGGCATTGCACTTACATTTGATATGCACCATATGGAAATTTGTTATAAAGTGCAAAACAATGTTCCATTGATCTGCATCATAACAATGTTCCATTGATTTGCACCATAAAAGATGCAATTGCAACTTTTATGAGAAACATTGCAATTACATTTGATCTTCACCATAAAAATTAGAAACTTTTATTGGTAGCATTGCACTTACATTTGATCTGCACCATAAAAGTTTTAATCAAACTTTTATAAGTGACTTGCACTTACATTTGAAGTATATGTACATTAATCTGCACCATAAAAGTTTGATATCAAACTTAATCAGATATCATAAAAGTTTGATATAAACTTAATCAGGTATCAAACTTTTATGGGTGACATTGCACTTACATTTGAACTGAACTATGTACAATTTTCAAAACTCCTACATGTGTGTTCCATTGGTCCACAGCATAAAAGCTTGATTGTGATCTTTATGGGACACAATGCACTTACATTTGAACTATGTTTAATTTTGAGGCTCCCACTTAGCTATGAAAACTTGCAATATGAATAGCAATGTTTCATTGATATGCATGATAAAAGTTTGATNCAGCATAAAAGCTTGATTGTGATCTTTATGGGACACAATGCACTTACATTTGAACTATGTTTAATTTTGAGGCTCCCACTTAGCTATGAAAACTTGCAATATGAATAGCAATGTTTCATTGATATGCATGATAAAAGTTTGATGCCAATATTTATGGGAGACTTAACAGTTTGATGTTTGATTTATATATAGTTTGATTCCAGTTTTTACTTATTTTTGTCATATCTTTAAAGATTTATATTTTTAAAGGTAAATTAAAAGACCTATTATAAATGATAGATATTAAATTATATTTTTCATCTATTTATTATTGTCATATCTCTATATTTATAAAAGTAAATTAAAAAACCTATTATAAATTTGATAGATATTAAATTATATTTTTTTATTAATTTATTTGAAATCATTTTAAAATTCTCAAATAATGAACCTGATAGAGTTTTGTCTTGTAGTGGTCTCTTTTATTCACTATTTATCATGTTACAATGTTTCTTCATTCTACCACTTGTATTGAAGATGGATTCAATTTTGGAATAGAAAATATTGACAAAAGCACTATCACTACTAATAATAGTCCAATTAATTATCAAAACTCAAATTATAATCAGATATAAAGTAGGCATAAAATCACTACTAACATTATTTAAGCATATTTATATAGCTTTAAAGTTTAATAGATTAAACAAAATCAGATGGATGGAAACTTAAAGATATTCACTACACCTATCCAAAACTACACTTACCTAGTTTAGGTATAATTTTATAAAAAACTTACTTAGCAACCTACATTAGACTTGCATATTGAAACTATTTTTTAGAGCAATTCATGCATTCACATAGTCCTCCCGGGTTGCGGGTACTTGGACATGAACATCATTTAGAGGTGATGCATGGAAAGCCATTGCTCAGTTATTCCTACTACTGATTGAGAGTTAAGTGGATTTAGTAGGTTCCTTTTCCTTTTTGAATTTTCAATCTCGTCCTTTCTTTCTCTTTGGATTACATCCATGTTTTTCTAATGTTTATCTTGTCCTTTTTGTTGTTGTTGACATAGTAATTCTATTTCAAATTTCTCAAGTCCATTTTCCTTTAAAACAATTAGAGACTCTTCCTTTCTCCCACCTAATCTTTCTTCCTTTGCTTTACTTGTTGGGCTTCTTTCTTCCCTTTTTGTCACTTAATGAAGATTTGAAGGCACAAATAAAATGAATTAGACCCTTAACTTAGTTCTTGATTCTTTTGTACCCCTTTCATTAGTAGATTTATAAATTCATCCTATGTTTTTTTATTTTCCTCTTCAAGGTACTCATTTGCCTCAAAATTGGCAACCTCTTTTCCACTTTCCAGTCTCCACAATCTATACAATAACCTACCACCTCATTTGGATAAAATATAGGTGGAATAGATAACATGGAAATGCCCATATATCCTATGTTGTGATTGAGGTAATGCATGTATTATGAGATGCTCCTCATTAGGGTTGCATTGTTATGCTTCATTAACTTGAGTTGAGTTTCTATTTGAAGGTCCACATTCTAAATTATAATTTATCATAGTTGATTTATGTTTGCTATTCTAAGCATGTTCTCCATAAGCATGTTCTTCATAGTGTTTTTCTTTTCTCGCCATGAAACTTGGAAAGTATTGTTGGTTATGTGTCTTGGGTAAGTGCACAGAGATGAGGGGAAAAATCTCAATCATTCAAATATATTTGTTATTCTAATATATTTTATATTGTAAGTTCCTTTTATCATTATTTCCTCCCAAACTTAGCCAACTCAATCCCTTTTATTTCATGCTTGAGATTTCTTATCATCCATACCATTTTCTCAATTTTGAAACACCTCTTGAATGGTAAAAAACACTTACATCTAGTGGTTGAGGCTTGTACATTGACTTAGTAGAGAAGAGATCAATACCCAAAACTCTATCCACTTAGATGGCCCAAAACTCTATCCTCTTAGATGGCACCTAAGACAAGATGGATTTCGTAGATTTTAACCTTGTACAATATTTACTGCAAACATATTTTCAATAAAAGAACATAAAATATACAATCGAAAATACAAACCCAACGAGATTCATTGTGATACATTATTTACAATACAATATACATATAGGAGCTAGTTGCATTCAAAACCCTAACCAATGACCTGGATTAGTCAACAATCCTAATTCCTTAACCGAAAATAGAAAACCATCGGCAAAAACCATGTGCCAAAAAACCTCCCAACAATGCACACAAAAATCAAGGAAATATGAAAAACAAGGCAAAAATTTGACACAGAGGCCAAAAAAATTCTCGGGGCAATGGCCCCCAACCCCTACTTGTGCAAAGAATGTAACACATATCCAACATTCTCCCACTTGTTATTTTGTTTGCATATAGGGGTTACAAGGTTACATAGTCCACAATCCAGGGTAGCAATGCCCATGGATCCTCTACATCAAGAGAACTTCTTAGTTCTCACAGATTTTGTTAATGAATCTGCAACATTCTTCAAAGTGTCCACCTTCATCAACAACACTTTATTTTCTTCTACCATGTCTCTCACAAAGTGATATTGAATATCAATATGCTTTGTCTTTGAATGATAAGCGAGGTTCTTCTCTAGAAACATTGCACTCTAACTGTCACAACCTATCCTTACAACTTGTTGTACCAACCCAATACCTGAACACAATATTTGTAACCATAATTATTCCTTACTTTCATGAGTGGTTGACATGTATTCAACTTCTGTAGTTGAAAGTGTCACTACAACATGTCTTTTTCTCATCCAACTTATTGCTCCTCCAAACAGGTTAAACACATACCCACTTGTAGATCTCCTATGATCCAGATCTCTAGCTCAGTATGCATCCACAAAGCCTTGCATAACCAACACTCTTTCCAATCTTGGTCTTCTTTGGTAGCACAATCCATAGCTAGTAATGTTGCGCAAATATCTAAAAACTCTTTTTATTGTTGTCCAATGCTCCTTCCCTAGTTTTGACATATACCTTCTCAAAACTCCCACTGCATGTGGTGTCTAGTCTAGTACATACCATTGCATACATCAAAATTCCAACTATACTTGCATATGGAACATGAGACATGTCCTCCTCCTTTTCCTTTGTCTTGGGACATTGATCCGTAGGTAACTTTACACCAACAAGAATATGAACCTTGACCAGTTTACATTCTTGCATATTAAACCTATGCAATATTGTCTCGACATATTTTCTCTGATTTAACGAGAGTTTCCTCTTTTTTCGATCTCTTTTAATTTCCATGCCCAAAAAAAAATTTGAAGCACCAAGATCCTTCATGTAAAATTTAGAGGACAACTGAGTTTTCACATCCTCGATAATCTCCTTGTTGCTTCCTATCAGCAACATGTCATCCACATACAAGACCAAATAGATCAAATGATCACCAATTAATTTAAAATACACACAATGATCCTCTTTGGTTCTTGTGAATCCAATCCCAACATATTAGTATCAAATTTTTGATACCACATCCTTGGTGATCATTTTAAAACATACATGTAATTTTTCATCTTGCATACCAGCTCCTTCTTTCCCTTCACAACAAGTCATTCTCGTTGCTTCATATATATTTCTTATTCCAGATCCCCATGTCAGAATGTTGTCTTCACATCCATATTTTCTACTTCAAAATCAAATGCAACAACAACAGATAACATAAATATTATAGAATTTAACTTGGAAACATGAGAAAAAGTCTCACCAAAATCAATTTCCTCAACCTGGAAATAAACATTTACTACTAACCCATCTTTGTATTTCTCCACTTTTCCTTCTGCATTCAACTTCCTTTTAAATACCCATTTGTTGCCAATGGGCTTGTTTCCAGCCAGAAACTCCACTAGATCCCAAGCCTCATTCTTATCCAAGGTTACCATTTCTTCATCCATGGTATTTTTCTAGAGCTTTCCATCCTCTAAATCCACTGCTTCCCTAACAGTTCTAGGATCATCAACAGGAATAGACAAAGGAAAATTTGAACAAAATCAGATGGAGTATACCTTTCTGGTAGCCTTCTTTCTCAAACCGATCTCCTCAATAATGGAGTATGAAGATCTTCTTTTTCTGATTCTTGTTTATCTGTAGAGTCTTATTCATCATCCTTTAAATAAAACTATATTTTCTCTGGTTCTTCCTTACTTGGTAGGACTTCTTGTTTAACAACATCCTTCATTTCTCTAAATAACACATCTCAACTATACACCACCTTATTAGTTTATGGGTTCAAAATCTTATAACCTTTGAGAGCATCTTTATACCCAATAAAGATACATTTTTCAGCCTTCTTATCTAGCTTACTCCTATTTTCCTTTGGAACATGAACATATGTCTCACAGCCAAATACCTTGAGATGTGTGAGAGAAGGTTTCTTACCAGTCCATACCTCTTTTGGAGTCTTTTCATCCAACACTGATGAGGGTGATATGGTGACTAGTTAACATGCAGTACCCATTGCATCTTCCCAAAATTCTTTCCCTAACCCGACACCACTAATCATGCACCTTGCTTTTTCCATAAGTGTCTTGTTCATCCTTTCTTCAAATCCATTCTATTGAGGTGTATATGGAGTAGACTTATGCCTTGCTATACTGCACTTCTAACAGAATTCTTCAAATTCATTCTAGCAAAAATCTCTGCCATTATCTGTTGTCAACACCTTAATTCTTTTCTCTGTTTGATTCTCAACAAGAGCTTTAAACTCTTTAAACATGTAAAATACTTCATATTTCTTCTTGAGGAAATATATCCAAGTATTCCTCAAGAATTCATCTATAAATGATACATAGTACACAGATTTTCCCAATGATGGGACCGACACAGGTCCAAAAACATCACTATGAACTAGTTGTAAAATTATTTCTTCCCTCGTTGCACCAGAGGGGAATATTACCTGATTCTTCTTCCCATATACACAATGTTCACATAAATCAAAATCCAGAGAGCAATTAGAAATACCTTCAACCATACATTTACCGTGTAGTAGTCGAAGACCCTTTTGTCTGATATGCCCCAGTCTTTGATGTTGGATTTCTCAGAGGGGGGGTGAATCAGTAATAGAGAAATTTAATCATGTTTAACCATATAATCCAAGTGTTATATCAATCTAGCATTATCATCCAATAATTGCAGAGTAAATAAGGAATGAACAAATGAACAATCATACACATACACAATACACCAGTGTTTTACGTGGAAACTCAAAGAGGGAGAAAACCACATAATGTTTTTTATTATATGTTTTGAAGAATTACATTTATTGGAAGCACCAACTTCCTTTGTTTTCCAGCTGCAACTAGAAGGAGGCTCCAACCCCCTAGTTTCTCAGGCTACAACCTAATGGAAGCTCCAACTCCTCAATTCTCTCGCTACGACCAGAAGGAGGCTATAACCCCCTATGTTCTTTGGCTACAACCGGAAGGTGGATACAACCACCTATCATTGCCCCATCCAACTGCCCTCACATATAAGTATAATGATGGAACCACTGTCACACTACCACTTTGAGATATGTTGTTGTAAACCTGTACCAATAAACCTGCACCAAATAACCTGTACCAATAAACCTGAACCATGCATCAACCATGCATCAAACTATACCTTAACTTCTAATCAGCCTGTACCATAAACCAGTGCATCAAACATGCACCAAACTGTAGCAAACAACATGTAATCAACTTGTACCATAAACAAGTGCATCCAACCATGTACCAAGTATGTACCAATCATGTATCAACTACTTATCAACTATGAATCATCAATATGTACCAACATCATCAACTATACACCTCATGTATGTGCCAACTCATCAACTACTTGTCTCAACCATGTACCCAACATGTACCTCAACCAAAATCCCT
>SNQJ01S0015469.1:65240-77766 GCA_010110895.2 Picea sitchensis | reverse complement strand
CTCAATGTCACTTTCCGAATATAACATCTGTGACTGGGGTGACCTCTAGTAAAGCGTTGTTAACTCTTGTTAGCTCAATGTCACTTTCCGAATATAACACCTGTGACTGGAGTGACCTCTAGTAACCGTGTTTACCCCTCTTTGGCCCTCGCTATAGTCTAATGAGGTGGTTTAGACCATTAAGCCTCCTCTTCTGGAACTCCTATTTGGAAAGGGACATTACAACTTCAATTTGTTTGGTTGAGGTATACCAAAATCCACAAAGGTTTTTAGTAATATTTTCTAAAGGTGTTGTACTATACCTTTCACAAATTAGAAAATTGTCAAATACATTTGTGAAATACCATTATTAACAAAAAAATGAACAACAACACGAACACCATTACCTACAATTCCTCGACAACAACTAATATGTGTAAACAAACAAAACTTCAGTGCACTCTCATTTATTTGATGTTTGTCTTATGGCTCATCACACTTAAAGTATAATATTTATTTATTTCAAATACTCACCACACTAAGAGATATACATATTATCATTTTTTGATACCACATCACATTAGTGACACATGGTAATGTGAGTGGATGTTGGATACATGTTACATCACACTACATACACATGGTAATATGGGTGAATGCACATGGTAATATGGGTGAATGTTGGATACATGGATGTTGGATTTGTATATTAAAAATGATTTGGAGTTAAGATGATTATACATTGGTTTTAATTAGACTAGTAATTAAAAAATATTTATTTTAACATTAAATTTATTAAACGCATGAAAAAATTAGAAACAATAAATATATACCTTTTAGTATTTTAAATTTTATTTTTTATATATCATTATTTTATAAAATTAATTTTATTCAAAATTTTATATTATATATATTATAAGTCTCATCAATTTCAAATTGAACCATACAAAAATATTTAAAACATAAAATAAAATACTTTAGTGTAACAAATGTAGAATTATTTATATACAAGAAAGAGTTTTATTAAGTGTTGCTTTCTATGAGCATGCTTTTAACAAATAAAAAAATTGTATTAATGGAAATTTTAGAGTGCCATTATATATATATATAAATAAATAAATAAAGTGGTATGAGATTTTTGATTAAAATTGGATCAAAATTTATATAAAAAATGATTTATTCTTTCTATTTAGATTATTTAAAAATACAATATTTTCACTATTTATGATTTCTTGGAGTCATCGATGGATGGAAACTTAATAATTGTCAACTTGGAAACAGATGGAAACTTGGATAATCGTGAATTGAAGGAAGGTTCAAACAAAGTTGTCCATAAATGAAATATATCATTACAACTTTTGGTTGTTTATAATGTTTATTACAAATGTCAACTGAATTTGAAATAAATCATTATAAATTTGAATTGTATTTACAACTTGCCTCCATAGATAAATGGAAATAAACAAGTGTGCATGTTTGAATTCCTATCTATGTTTAAGAAAACAAGTGTTCATGTTTGAATTCATATCTTTGTTTAAGAACACGTGCAATTTGGTGTAGGGTAATTTTTTTTTTAAATAGCCCTCTTTTTTAATAAATATTTAGGTAGGATATTTGATAGAAATTTGAGTGGTTAAAGTTATAGGGTATAGTTCATGCACAATTCATATTTGGTTTTGAAGGTATTTGCATCTATCGAGAACCTTGAAAAATATTTGAATGACTTAAAACAATGGTTTTTGTTTTCTTCTCTTCTCGAATTTTATTGAAAATGGAGTTTTTTTGGACCATTTTGAATAATACATATATCGTGTCATAATTACTCTATAAAAAAATGTCATAATTACTTTATTAAAAAAAATATGAAATCTTAGATAAAACTCCACTTCATATATTCACATGATATATTACTTTATATAGAGATAAATACATTTAAACTCAATTCATTTTGTATTAAGTTCATGTTAAGTAGAGATTTAATAAATTAATTCATCTATGTTTATTTTTCTCATATATATATATTAGAGTGGGTATAATAGTGAAGAACATGTGTTTCCTCATAAGAGGTTGCATGTTTAAATTATTGTGTGGAGGGGTCTCTTGTCCCACAAACAAGAGAGTCTCATACACCTATTTGGTGTCTCACTTGGTCGTGACCTTAAAATTAGATTATTATTATTGTTATTATTATTATTAAATTTCAATTAGTAGATTCCTCATATGTTGTTATGGGAAACATTTTCTCTAATTCCATGGATTCCATATAGAAACGAAATTGATCCACATTACCCAATTAAAAATAACATAAAAAATGATTCTTTTGTGTGCATTTTCCATATATATTAAAGTGAATCATGTTGGCTTGCCATGGCATGTTCATATGGAAACAAATGTAGCCAAAATCTAGTTGATCATCATCATTACTTGATAACAATAACTAAGGACAATAACACGTGGAGTAATCAATCTAAGCTTAGAATTGATTGTAATATTAAGAGCTAACAATATCATCTTTTCAATTAAGTTTGTGTGGTGAAAAATATGTTCAGAATTTGTCGGAAAATCCACAGTGTTGATGACATCTTGTCGTCGACGTTTCGGATCCATAGCAGGATCCATCATCAGGACAAAAAAGTCTGAGAAAAATAGTAAGAGAAGAGCCTTTATTTTAACCCATTATTAACATATCATTAATATTCTCCCTCAATACTAGGGTTTCATCATTAATTTAACCTTAGTCTAACCCTTAATCAACTTAAAATTAATATTATTTTTTACTAAAACCTATGGTCAACTTTTCAGTCAACGAAATTGATCCACATTACCCAATTAAAAATAACATAAAATGATTTTTGTGTGCATTTTCCATATATATTAAAGTGAATCATGTTGGCTTGCCATGGCATGTTCATATGGAAACAAATGTAGCCAAAATCTAGTTGATCATCATCATTACTTGATAACAATAACTAAGGACAATAACACGTGGAGTAATCAATCTAAGCTTAGAATTGATTGTAATATTAAGAGCTAACAATATCATCTTTTCAATTAAGTTTGTGTGGTGAAAAATATGTTCAGAATTTGTCGGAAAATCCACAATGTTGATGACATCTTGTCAAGCCGACAAGGATCCATAGCAGGATCCATCATCGACAAAAGTCCGAGAAAATAGTAAGAGAAGAGCCTTTATTTTAACCCATTATTAACATATCATTAATATTCTCCCTCAATACTAGGGTTTCATCATTAATTTAACCTTAGTCTAACCCTTAATCAACTTAAAATTAATATTATTTTTTACTAAACTCATGTCAACTTTTCAAATCAACCCTATTTTTAGCCTTTTTTTGAACATAAAATAAGTTTAGCCTTAATAATTTTGAACCTAATTCTAGCATATTTTATGAACCTTATTTAATTATTAATAATTTAAACCTAAAATTAGTTTATAATTAAACCAACTTAAGACTAATATTATTTCCCTCCAAACCTAGGCTTTACCTCTTTATCTTAACCTACAATTTAACATAGCATTAATATTGACAAAACTAACAAAGCTCAGTAAAATTAACTTAATATTATATGAAATTCCTCATTACTAGGGTTTCCTCATTAATTTAACCTTAATCTACCCCTTAATCAACATAAAATTAATATTATTTTTACCAAAACCTCTGGTCAACCCTAATTTTCTCCTAAAACAAGGGTTTCACTCAGCCAAACGTATCTCCTTCACCCGCCTCATCACTATTTAATAAAGGCTCTTCTCTTACTATTTTTCTCAGACTTTTTTGTCCTCATGATGGATCCTGCTATGGATCCGAAACGTCGACGACAAGATGTCATCAACACTGTGGATTTTCCGACAAATTCTGAAAATATCATCTTTGCATTGTTTGGTTAATAAATTAATAAAGTCCATACCAAAGGAGAGAATAGAAAAATAAAAATAAATTATAATCATTGATTAAGTGACATAAATGAAAACGACAATGACATAGTAGAATCTGCAATTAGATAATAATTCACATAAACATTCATTGACCTTTATTATCAAGTAGGAGTACTAAGATTTAAGTCATAGACACCTATTACTCCATGTTTACATATAAAATAAGTTACCATACACACTAATCAAGAGGCACAAGATAATTGCATACATTTATTAGCATAACAACAGAAGATACCATAAGTTTGGAGGTAGACATATAATTACATACAGTTATTAACATAAGAATAGAAGATACCATAAGTTTGGAGGTAGAAATTTAGATAGTGCAATTAAAAAGGGAGAATCCTACTTATGTGAGATTTGGAAACTTAATCATAAGACTATCATCTATTTATCCAATATTTGGGTTTTTAGTAGATATTCTTGTAGTTGTAATAAGATGGATTCCATTACGGTCTTATTCACACTGATTTCACATTGAATATTATTTTAGTGTAATTCAATCGAGAGTGGGCCCTATAAGCACTCTAAAAGTTTGATTGTAGTTTTTATGGGAGATGTTACCGTTTGATTTATATTGAAAATTTCAGTATTTACTTATTTTTTTTCATATACCCATATTCATAACTCTAAAAGTTTGATTGTAGTTTTTATGGGAGATGTTACCGTTTGATTTATATTGAAAATTTCAGTATTTGTACTTATTTTTTTTCATATACCCATATTCATAAGTAAATTAAATTACCTATCATAAATGATAGATATTAAATTACATTTCTCACTTATTTATTACCAAGTGAAGTATTATTGAATTTTGAAGTTATTTTAGAACTTCCTAATAAATGAACATTGTAAGGTTTTTTCTTCTTATTGTACCCCTTTGTGATCATACATTACAATTACATGTGGGCATAACCTTGAATTAGATATGGAAACACTACTAACATTAATTAGGTATGTTTACATAATGTTCAAGTTTAATGGATTAAGCAGAATCAAATGGTTAGAAAACTAAAGATATTCACTACACTTGTCCAGAAATTCACTACACTTGTCCATAGGTATACTTACCAAGTTTACTTATAATTTTAACAAAAACTTACCTAGAAATTTTCATTAAACTATTATTATTATTCAAAACTATTTTTTTAGAGCATTTCATGCATTCAAATAGTTCTCCCATGGGTTGTAGGTACTTGGACATGAACATCATTTTTCTTCTATGTGACATGGGTAAATGAGAAGCTAGTGCATGTTGGTAGTCTTCTTTGATCTCTTTAGTTGGTGCAAATGGAAATTGAACATTGGGAGGTGATGGATAGATAGTCATTTCTCAATTATTGCCACTCCCAATTGAAGGTGAAGTGAATTTCTTAGGTTCCTTTTCCTTCCCAATTTTCTTTTTTGCACTTATAATATCCTTCTTCTTTCTTTCTTGTTCCTTTTGATTGCATTCATGATATTTCTACTCTTTATCTCTCTTAATTTGAAATATCCTTTGTTATTCTTTTTGTTGACTTTGTAATTTTATTTCAAATTTCTCAAGTCTATTTTCCTTTAGAACAATTACAAATGTCTTCCTTACCTCCACCTAATCTTTCTTCTTTTTCCTTACTAGAAATTATTTCTTCCTTTCCTCTCACTTAATAAGGATTTGAAGGCATTGGTTTGAAGTAAATATTTGTGTGTGACAACTGAGATGAATTAGACCTTTATCTTGAGTCCTCGGATTCTATTGTACCCTTTCCATTTTTAGATTTACAAAGTCAACCTATCTTCTTTTTTTTCCTCTTCAAGGTATAATACCCCAATTTTGAGTCCTCGGCTTAAAAATGTATGTTTTTACATGATAAAAGGTTGGAGAGCCGAGCAATGTAATAACATTGAATATTTATAATAAAAACACATTTTTTGTTGCAGATGGATAAGCATAGAGTTATAGGGGACTATGATTCTACAAGTGAGGGGGGTAAATGGGATAAGCCAATTTATTATATTTTATTCAAACCCATCCTGGAATTAGTTGAGAATTTTTTTACCTAAGCTTCTTGGGGAAGCCGCATGGTTCAATATTTCCTACAAATATATAAACCATGTTTTTGATTGTTGGGGGTTACTCGATCATTCTTCAATCGTTACTCATTCATTATTATTCCTTCTTATTCTAGGATTTTTGGCATGGGGACAAAATTCTAGATGCAGAGAGTCATTGCTAGTTGGTTGTACATATCTAGTAGTTATATCAGGAAGAAAATAATGCATATGTGCATGAGAATGATGAAAGTTGAGTAAGAACTATCCATAACTAAGAATCCATGGAGCTTC
Organism: Picea sitchensis; assembly: GCA_010110895.2. Classification (NCBI taxonomy): domain Eukaryota; kingdom Viridiplantae; phylum Streptophyta; class Pinopsida; order Pinales; family Pinaceae; genus Picea; species Picea sitchensis. The sequence continues at coordinate 71,507 of SNQJ01S0015469.1, read as the reverse complement.
TAACATTGATATTTCATGGCCAATAGCACTAGATCACTAGAAGGAAGTAGAACAACTTAGGGACTGCATTGCAGAGAAGAGGATTTCTTTCTTTGGATTTTGCAAGATCAGGGGAAAAGAGAGCTGGTAAGTTGCGATTTTTTGTGTGATTGAGAAAACTATGAGAGCGTGATAGTTGATTGGTGTGTGTCTTCTATGGTTGGCCTATGAACCCATTCTTTTGGATTCATAGCCGCAACTCAGGGATGGCTTGTTGTAGAGAGAGAATGTGAAAAAAATCCTAAGGTTATGTGGAACACCTGAAATATGAAACCAGTTGGTGTGGCCTTCTCATAAATATGAGCTCTTTGTTCTTCGTATATCTCAATTCCATTGTGTTAATTATTTATTTGATTATGTGTCTTGAATGAGTCTATGATAAATGCAAATTTTCTTTAATAATGCATGAAGCGATAATTGATCGTAGAATGAGCTTTGGTTCCACTACATGCTTTGTGTATTATTCTATATTGTTATCAAAAATTTTAAATTCTCCCAAGAATGTGAATTTTTGAGGTACCTAGGTATGGGGCATGTTACAATGTGGTATCAGAGTGCCAGTTGCCACACTCAAGCCACATTGTCCAAAAAATGGGATGAAAAAATAATATTTAGCAGACATTGAATGAGAGGACACCTTGGAGGCCAAAGACATTTCTTGAAAATACAAAATTTTGGAAATTTTGGAATATTTGGGGATTTTTGTGTATGTGATGACACGGAGGCCACATGGAAGCCACATGTTAGGTACCATGGATTTCCACGATATAATTTCCATGGTGGAAGATTCAGGGGCCAAGTGTACATGTAGTAGGGCCATGGTTGTAGGATTGGGGGTGATGGGTCCATGGGTGATTTTGGTGCCACAATAGAAAGGTGGTTTGTGGGAATTTGAAACATGGTTTTGGGGTTGTTCCTGAAACCCCCACAACCAATCAAACGTTAACACATGGAAGGAGGGTGGTAAGTGGTTGTGTAACTTTTGAATCAGGCCAATTCCGATGTTATTCAAACTCCCATAATGCATGAAAACCTTCTATCTTAGCTTCTTCTTCACCATTCGATCAAGTGCACCACCAATTTCTATTATTTAAGTCACGTGCAACTTAGCAGTGTGTAGACTATATTAACCATAGATATGAGATCTATAGCTGGGATATGCGCACATGGGGTAAAGGTATGGGAGGGACCCTCCTATCCATAGACTGTTTATAGTGGGCGACATGAATCATTGGGACTAGGTGGGGCTGGAGGAAAACAAAGGAAAATAAAATATAGAAAATGGGAAAGAAAGAAGAGGAGGAAAAAGGAAGGGGATGATAGAAGGATGACAAGGTGAGACTAGGGTGGATAGAGGGATGACATGACATATTTTTAGGGTTCCAAGTGGAATTGAGGTGCCACATTAGAAGCTACCTCGTGTAAAGAATATAACACATACCCAACATTATCCCACTTGTTTTTTTATTTTCATACATGGGGTTACATGGTTACATAGTCAACAATGCATTGCAACAATTCCCATGGATCCCCTACACCAAGAAAACTTCTCAGTGCTCACAGATTTTGTTAATGAATCTGCAACATTCTTCAAAGTGTCCACCTTCATTAGCAACACTTTATTTTCTTCAACCATGTCTCTCACAAAGTGATCTTGAATATCAATATGCTTTGTATTTGAATGATAAGCCGGGTTCTTCGCCAGAAAAATTGCACTCTCATTGTCACAATCTATCCTTACAACTTTCTATACCAACCCAATACCTGAACACAATATTTGTAACCATATTTCTTCCTTACTTGCATGAGTGGTTGTCATGTATTCAACTTCTATAGTTGAAAGAGCCACTACAACCTGTCTTTTTCTCATCCAACTTATTGCTCCTCCAAATAGGTTAAAGACATAGCCACTTGTAGATATCCTATGATCCAAATATCTGGCTGAGTCTGCATCCACAAAGCCATGTATATCCAACACTCTATCCAATTATGGTCTTCCTTGGTAGCACAATACACAACTTGTAGTGCCACACAGATACCTGAAAACCCTTTTTACTACTATCCAATGCTCCTTCCCTGGTTTTGACATATACATTCTCAAAACTCCAACTACATGTGCAATGTCTGGTCTAGTACATACCATTGCATACATCAAATTCCCAACTTCACTCGCATATGGAATATGAGACATGTCCTCCTCCTCTTCATGTATCTTGGGACACTGATCCACACATAACTTTACACCAACGTGAATAGGAACCTTGACAGGTTTACATTCTTGCATATTGAATCTTTGCAATATTGTCTCGACATATTTTCTCGGATTTAACCAGAGTTTCCTCTTTTTCCAATCTCTTTTAATTTCCATGCCCAAAATGAAATTTGAAGCACCAATATCCCAAGCCTCATTCTTATCCAAGGATGCCATTTCTTCATCCATGGACTTTTCCCAGAGCTTTCCATCCTCTGAATCAACAGCCTTCCTGAAAGTTCTAGGATCATCATCAGTAATAGACAAAGCAAAATTTGAACGGAAATAAGATGGAGTATACCTTTTCGATAACCTTCTTTCTCGAACCGATCTCCTCAATACTGGAGTATGAAGATCTTCTTCTTCTGATTCATGTTCTTCTATAGAGTCAGATTCATCATCCTTTAAATCAAACTCTGTTTTCTCTGGTTCTTCCTTACTTGGTAGCAGGGATGATTTTAAGGATGGAAATTTATTTTAAAATGTAGAAAACTTGGCGAATCTTACTAATCCTTCATATACCAACTATAAATTTTTGGCGATATTTTTGTAAAAATATTCAAATTTCTAATAATTTTATATAATTTGTATAAACTTTTGGCAATTTTTGAGGTAAAATAATTTTATCCTATATAGTTTGGGTGAATCATTTTTAGAATTTAGCGAATCTTTTTTTGGGAAAAACCATGGAAAATTATCCCATGAGCGAAATTTAGCCCCTAAAATCATCCATGCTTGGTAGGACTTCATGTTTAAAAACATCCTTCATTTCTCTAAATACCACATCTCGGTTATACACTACCTTCTTAGTTTCTGGGTTCCAAAGCTTATAACCTTTGAGACAATCTTTGTACCCAATATAGATACACTTTTCAGCCTTCTTATCTATCTTACTCATGTTTTCCTTTGAAGCATGAACATATTCCTCACATATAAATACCTTGAGATGTGTGAGAGAAGGTTTCTTACCAGTCCATACCTCTTGTGGAGTCTTTGAATCCAATGCTGATGAGGGTGATTTGTTGACCAGGTAACATGCAGTACCCACTGCCTCTCCCCAAAATTCTTTCCCTAACCTGGCACCACTAAGCATGCACCTTGCTTTTTCCATCAACATCCTATTCATCATTTCCAAAAATCCATTTTTTCGAGGTTTATATGGAGTATTCTTCTGCCTTTCTATACCGCACTTCTTACAGAATTATTCAAATCCATTCCCACAGAACTCTCTTCTATTATCTGTCCTCGACACCTTAATTTTTTTCTCTGTTTGATTATCAACAAGAGCCTTAAACTCTTTAAACTTGTCAAAGACTTCATATTTATTCCTCAGGAAATATATCCAAGTATTCCTCAAGAAGTCATCTATAAATGAGACATAGTACACATATTTTCCTAATGATGGGACTGACACAGGTCCAAAAACATCACTATGAACTAGTTGTAAAATTCCTTTTGCCCTCGTTGCTCCATAGGGGAATATTACCTGATTCTTCTTCCCATATACACAATGTTAAAAGAAATCAAAATACAGAGAGCAGTTAGAAATACCTTCAACCATACCTTTACCATGTAGTAGTCAAAGACCCTTCTCTCCAATATGCCTGAGTCTTTGATGCCATGTCACAACCTTTCCTTAGAGACTTTAGGAGTTCTTTTTTCTTCAACTCCAATATCATGAACAATGGAACTATTACACCCATCACTAATAGTTCTTCCTTGCATCATATATAGAGTTCCAAATCGAACTCCCTTCAACAACACCATTTCTCCTCGAACCATCCTATATGTTTCCTTTTCAAATATTTTTTTTACCCCTGCATCGTCCATTTTTCTTATAGAAATCAAATTTCTGGCCAATCCTGAGATGTGACGAACACATGGTAGTGTTCTAATCCTTCCATCTATAAGTCTCAACTTTAATTGTCCTCGACCTATGATTCTGGTTGTCGAGTCATCACCTAGGAAAACATTGCCTCCATCATACCTTTCATATTCACAGAACCACTCCCTATGGGGAGTCATATGAAAGGATGCACCTGAGCCAACCAACCATGCCTCATGATCTGAATGTGTTCTTGAAGAAGCCAAGTACACATCCCCTCCTTCTTCCTTGGAAGCCTTTTCTTCTATAGAAGGAAATTCTTTAGATCCCTTCTTTTTCTCAAATTTGGATCTACACTGCTTCTTGTAGTTCCCTTCTTTTCCACATCTCCAACATACCTTTACAAACTTTCTGGGAGATTTAGATCTACCCTTATACTTAGATCTCCCACTTGAGAACTTAGATCTATTTCTTTCCTAGGACTGTCCTCTTGCAAATAATGTGTATGTTCTTTGTCCTTCCATATTATTCTGCTCATCTCCTCCGACAACAAGGATGAGACTACTTCATCAAACTTCAACGTAGTTGTATTACTACCTATAGCCACAACCAGACTATCCCATAAGTCTGGTAAAGAACACAATAAACTGATACACTAATCTTCATCTAAAATTTTAATCTCAATAGATACTAATCGACTTATCACAGTATTGAAGGCATTCAAATGATTTGCCATCGAGTCTCCATCTCTCATCCTCAGGTTATAGAACTTCTTTCTCAGTAATAATTTATTTACTATGGAATTAGAATTATACAACTTCCCCAACTTATCCCATAAATCCTTGGTTGTAGCTTCCTCTTATTGTGCTCTTTGCCTTTCCATCCAACTTTTTCCAATCATTTGTTGAAGTTCCTGTAGGTGCGATACTTGGATCTACCATGATCCACTGATCTCTATCCACCAACAGATCTTCCATCTTGAGCTTCCACAGCTCAAAATGCTTCCCATTAAAATTCTTGATCTCCATTTTTGAATTGCTCGCCATTTATTTTCACCTAAAAAATCAATACCACATATCTCCCACTGTAACAAGGCTTATCACAGTCCCGAGCCAAACCCTTGACCACAAAGGTGTCCCCGTAAAGACAACAAAGCTCTGATACAAAATGTATATTTTAACCTTGTACAATATTTACTGCAAACCAATTTTCAGTAAAATAACAGAAAATATACAATGGAAAATACAAACATTACATAGGTATTTTCCCCTAGAAACCCAAACCACGAAAACTAGCATATTATATAATCATTCATTGTTATACATTGTTTACAATACAATATACATATAGGAGCCAGCAAAATCCAAAACCTTAACCTAATGGCCTAGATTAGTCAACAACCCTAATTCCTTAACCAAAACTAGAAAACCATCAACAAAAACCATGTGACGAAAATCTTCCTAACAATGGACACGAAAATCGAGGAAACATGAAAAACAAGGCCAAAATGTGACACGTTTCCCGAGGAATTTTGTTTTGCTAATGCAAATAATATAACACATACCCAACAACCTCCATGTGGGCCCCTTTCACATGTACTGGATGACATGGCACCGGTGTGGTTGTTGACGTCATCACGTCCTCTGACCCTATTCGGATGCCATGCTGACTCGACAAAAGTATGTGGCCTGACATGTGGCACTCACATGGCTACTTTCATTTCTCTGATGTGGTATTGGTGTTGTTGTTGTCGTGGAATTGATGTGGAATCAACCATTGGTTCACTGATCTCACTGGGGCATTAGGAAACCCGACCCCCAGAAACATTAACACTGCACATTCAAGATGTTACTATGATATGGTGTAGTGAGCCACTAGTTGATCAACCCACAAGGCTCACCAACCCACTGAGATTACCGACGCACTGGGCCATCAGGCCCCCCTTCGGGAACACACACTTGCATTATGATTCTGATCCAATCTCAATTGTAGATGTCTTATGATCAACGATCAGGATTCAACATGCACTACCATTCACAATACTTCAACAAGCCACCAAGCGATCGTCCCCAACAGGTCCACCACCTCACATCATCATGCTTCGTTCTCACTTCATCATTTTACCATGTTTTCGGTGGGGGGGGGGGTCATG
>SNQJ01S0015469.1:51764-65195 GCA_010110895.2 Picea sitchensis | reverse complement strand
CAGTTCCCCCCTTTGTTTATTAACATCATGCATATGGGAGGGGGACAAATTACATATAGACTTTTGATCTATTGTAATCACACCCAACCTTGTTCAAACTTCCTATCCCCCTCATTGTTGCTCAGATGTACACATGCTTGATCTTTCTCCACGCCCTCAGACTTCAACAAAACTCTTCACCTCCTCATACCTATGCAACCTAAATTCACACAAACATTTCTCCTTCACAACTCAGGGTAAACACATAGAGGGACATCAACACAATCCACAGAAGCATTCATATCCTCCCCCTTTCTTTGACATCATTGACAACACTATTTTCAACACTTAGTGTCACAAATATGATAGATTCTTGCATCCCACAATGTTTTTTGAATTGTTGAACACCTGCTATATTGATTCTTTATATATTACTTTATGTATAAGTCATACATATATATCTTAATTGAGATTCATTATAGAAGAAAGTGTTTTCCATATTCAACCTTCTTTGTGTCACAAATATGATACATTCTTGGATCCCACAGTGTTTTGGGAATTGTCCAACACCCAATATATTGACTGTTTCTATATTACTTTACGTATAAGTTATACATCTCTATCTTAATTGAGATCCATTAAAGGAGAAAACGTTTTTCATATTGAAAACTCTTAGTATAACAAAGATGATAGATTCTTGCATCCCACTATGTTTTGGGAATTGTCCAACATTCAATATGTTGATTTTTTATATATTACTTTATGTATAAGTTAAACATATTTATCTTAATTGAAATCCATTATAGGAGAAAGTGTTTTTCATATTCAACCCTCTTTATTTGACAAAGATTATAGAATCTTGGATCCCACGATATTTTGGGAATTCTCCAACACCCAATATATTGATTGTTTAAAGATTACTTNTTTATCTTAATTGAAATCCATTATAGGAGAAAGTGTTTTTCATATTCAACCCTCTTTATTTGACAAAGATTATAGAATCTTGGATCCCACGATATTTTGGGAATTCTCCAACACCCAATATATTGATTGTTTAAAGATTACTTCATGTATAAGTTATACATATCTATCATAATTGAGATCATTATATGATAAAGTGTTTTTCATATTCAACTCTCTCACTGTCAAAAAGATGATAGATTCTTGCATCCCACAATATTTTGGGAATTATCTAACACCCAATATATTAGTTGTTTATATATTACTTTATGTATAAGTTAGACATCTCTATCTTAATTGAGATCCATTATTGGAGAAATTGTTTTTCATATTCAACCCTCTTCATGTGATAAAGATGATAGATTCTTGCATACCACAATGTTTCGGGAATTGTCCAACACTCAATACATTGATTGTTCAAATATCGCTTAATGTATAAGATATACATCTCTATCTTAATTGAGATCCATTATAGAAGAAAGTGTTTTTCATATTCAACGCTCTTAGTGTCGCAATGATGATATCTTATTGCATCCAAGAGTGTTTTGGGGATTGTCCAACACCCAATATATTGTGACCTCCAAGAAGGAAATACATGTTCTCAACCATTAGACCCACTCAAATTGTTATATTGAGATTCACTTATACCATATTATTGTAATATTATATTTTATATTTTCTCCACACTATATTGCATAACTTTGGTGTAATAATGATTAAAAATTCATAAATCACTATTCATAAATTATTAAATTATAATAAATTTTGGAAAAAAATAATAATTTGTTCAATACTTTTAAATAAGTTATTATAATGTAGGATTTTAAAAGGGAGATTATATTGAATCGTTCTTGAACTTCATGAAAACTTTTAACAATTTTTTGATTGACTCATTACAATTAGGCTTATTAAAATCGTGAGAACATTATTTTGAAGTTGACAAATACGGTAGGATGTTAATAATTTTCTTATATTTAGAAAAGCACAAATATTTTTGTAACGATGAATTTATACAACTTTGTACAAAATTACATTTATAATTGTGAATTTATTCAATTTGTTAAAAAATATTTTTTAAATAAAATATCTTTTATCATTATCACATTATAAAAAACATAAAATTATTGAGATTAATAATTTTTCCTATTTAAAAAAATGCAATTTTTTTTTAAGATTTCCTAAAAATAAATTACATTTATAACCATGAACCTATTCAATTTGATAAAAAAATTTTTTTTACAAAAATCTTTAATTCCTAACTAAAAAATTAATAACCAATAAAATCCAAAAGCCATCCCTACAATAAAAGTATTAATTAAACAAGGTGAAAAGGATCACTCCAAAATTGACCAAAAAATTCATACTCAATTCAATTAAATCCATTAATAACTAATAAAATCCAAAAACCATCTCTAGATTAAAAACATTAATTAAAAAGTATCACTCACTCCAAAATTGGACAAAAAATTCATATTAAATTCAATTAAATCCATTGTAACTAATAAAATCCAAATACCATCCATACAATAAAAATATTAAATAAACGTGGAAAACGGATCACTCACTCCAAAATTGAACTAAAAAATTCATACTCAATTAAATCCAGAAATCATACCTACAATATACTCTACTCTGGATAGTCCACTCTAACATTGAACTAAAAAGGTCGTACGCCATGAAATCCAAAACCATACTCATTAATATCTATTGTTGACCTTTTTTCGGCCGTCGGATCTTTTTAAAGGCTTCTGGTAAATGCTAATTCCTTGTTGGAATTCAATGAGAAAATAATTGCAATTTGAATAAAAATTCATCGTCCGGAGCTCAAAACTTTTAGGTTTTACCTTTAAGTAAATGGGATTGTAATTTTCCAAAAGAGAAGCTGTTGAGCTAACCTTGACCCATCATTTTCTAAGCTAAGCTGTTGAGCTAACCTTGACCCATCATTTTCTAAGCTTTTCAATAATAACAGGATGAGTTTAGACGTAATTTATAGTTTTTAGTAGTACAATTGTTCTGGCCGTGGAGCCTGAATATAGTTGACCTAATTATAGAGAACTAAGTGGCTTTAGACCTAATTTATAGTTTTTAGTAGTACAATTTGTTCTGGCCGTGGAGCCTGAGTATAGTTGACCTAATTATAGAGAACTAAGTGGCTTTAGACCTAATTTATAGTTTTTAGTAGTACAATTGTACTGGCCGTGGAGCCTGAGTATAGTTGACCTAATTATGGAGAACGAAGTTGCTAACAGTGTTTTGTGAAAAGATGCATGTGCACCAGAATGACCAACTCAACCACTCAAAACCACATTGAGATCCAATGTGTTAGCATGCTTACAACCAATGCCAAGCTATGCTGATGCTCCAGAGGAAACCACGGTCCACCAGCCTCACTTTACTTACTCTTTCAGCGGCAAGTCAGAAGCCATGCTGTGACTAATCCCCAGATTCATGGAATGTCATAATTGCAGCTTAATAAAACGTAGTGGGCTAACTAGGGAACAATTTTTTCAGAGTTACTGTTTTAAATTTCGGGTTAATTTAGAATTTTTGTGGATTTTTGGAGCATTTGGATTGGTTTAAAATAAGGCAAAACCCTTAAAAATCTGAAATGTGAAACTTTGATTTATAAGATAGATCCCTGAAAATCTGACAAAATTCAGGCCCATTTTTTTAACCTGAAAATCTTACCAGCTTAAGATCCATATTTTTTAACCTAAAAATGTCAGGATTCAGGTCCGATTTTTTTTTACCTAAAATTCTCAGGATTCAGGTCCATTTTTTGGGGGCTAAAAAAACGGGTCCGTAGCTTACTCCTGATAAAACTATTACACCAAATAAGTAAAACCCCTGGGTCGTCTGCTTCTTTCACGGTGAAAGCGAAACCCCTGAGCAGCACGGCGCCTGGCAAAGAGCAGTGAGACATGGCCGCAAACGGTTCGGCGAAGTCGACCGGCGGCGAGTAGACATGGATAAGGAAGGTGGTTTGGACGATCAGTTTTGAACGGACGAGCGGTTTTGAGCGAAAGCCCTCCCAAAATATATGCCGTCGGCATAATAAATATCCTAACTCCATAACTTTATATTCCATTAAAACCAGAAAAAGCTACGTTTAGAGAGCTGTTGTCTAACTGTTCATGACATTCATGTGAGAGGTTGTTTTGAAGATGACATGACAAGTTGTGGGAGGTTTTTAAAATGAGTTTGTTGCTTGGGAAAATTTTTGAAATCGCGTTGTCAATGTACGATAACCCTAGCGTTTTCTTAAAACATGTTAATGGAAATAGAACATTAAAACAAATAATGAAAGAAAATGAATATAAAAGAAAGGTGTTCCAACGGCCATGCCTGCTTGTGTCAAGATTATTTGTGATAGGAAACTCGTACAGATAACAGTATTTTTGCATACAAATTGCGTTAGTGAGAACAAAGAACTGAAATACAGTGAAAATGCAGTTCAATAAAACTATGGCATTGATATTAGTTAATCAAAATTTAGTAATTAAGTTGGTTTACATTTATTGGAAATGATCAAATTTAGTAATTAAGCTGTCTTATATTTATTGGAAATGGGTACAATTAATGATCTTTTAATTTAAAATCTTAATCGTATGGTTAGCAATTGAAGATGTGACATATTCTTAGTACTCCTCCCAAATGAATGAATTAGATTTAATGTTTATCACTTCCTATCATTTTTAAAGACATGAGTTAATGTTAATAACTTCCTATCATGTTAAAAAATTACTCTCAGATCATCTGATTGCCACTTTTAACCACATTTAGGTGATCAACAAACTTAGTTAACATTAAATATTTATTCACCATTAACTTTTTATCTTTTTACAGTTTGAAAAACCTATCTTTAAAATCCTGTAAGCCCCAAGTCCCTCTTGCCCAACCATATGAGCCACTTAAACAAAGATTAGCTATATGCTCTTGTTTTTATATTTGCTTTGAGATATATTTTGTTAGTTGTTCTTTTTTCTCTTGCCCAACCATCTGAGCCACTTAAACAAAAATTAGCTATATGCTCTTGTTTTTATATTTGCTTTGAGATATATTTTGTTAGTTGTTCTTTTTTCATTACAGTTAGGGTTTTCTTTCACTGTTTTCGCCTTAGGGTTACAGGTAAGGTTTAAAAAAAATTAGGTGTTTAAGTTACAGTTTTCAAAATCTGCTTCAGTTATTATAACCTTTTGACTTTTATCAGTGATAAGTATAAATTATGTGACTGTGCTAATTTATTTGCAGATCCGCTCTATAACTAAAACATGTCATAAACAAATGGCGGAGTCGTTTTCATAGTGCTGACAAAATTGGAAAATGTAAAGTGAAAAACCTCGGATTTAATATGGATACAGTACACGAATGTTCTGTTTGCTAAAGTCAAGTGGTAGGGAATGCGACCCGTTCCGTGCGTTTTAGTCTGTGGACACTGGGATTGAAAAAGAATCATGCATCTCTGAACCATTAGCCAAGTGTTAAAAGGATACAGAGTTTCTCCGAGAAAAAAACTACCGGATTTACTGACGGGCCTCCACTCTATTGGAATATATCATGTAAAGACAAATTGACACAGAAACCTAGCTTTTGTTTTTTTACACAGAAACCTAGCTTATTCTGTAGTCAATCCTTGGAAGATTTTTTTCGAGATTACTTAGAGTTCTCGTACATTTGGTCCATGCTATCCATCTGAGCACAGCATCGGCATTCCGTGTGGTTTCTGCGCAACTGCCGAAGTGGGTCATGGCAATTTTAGGTTTGGAATTGGATAGAGACTCAGCGAAATGAAGTGGGTCATGGCCGCTTGTTATGCGATGTCGGTATGAGCATCTTCTTGCGTCATAACAGTAAGTGAGGACGATAGTAATTGGACTGCTATGTTAAGAGATGATAAACCGTATTTTAAATGTTCTAAGTTTTGTTTTTTTTACAAGGTTTATTTAGTTTTGTTTGAAATTTGGTTAAAAATGGTTAGATATGTAAAGTCATAACAGAAAGTGAGGACGATAGTAATTGGAGGACGATAGTGATTGTACTGCAATGTTAAAGAGATGATAAACTTTATTCTAAAATTTCTATGTTTTGTTTTTGTTTTTTTATATGGTTGAATTTTCTTTGAGATTTGGTTAAAAATAGTTAGATATGTAAGGTCATAGAAGTTAAGAGATGATAAATAGTATTCTAAACGTTTTATGTTTTGTATTTTTTTTTACAGGGGTTGATTTTTTTTTTAAATTTGGTTAGAAATTGTTAGATATATAAAGTCATAACAGTAAGTAAGTGAGGACAATAGTAATTGGACTGCAATGTTAAGAGATGATAAACATTATTTTAAACCTTTTATGTTTTTTTTTAGTGGTTTAATTTTAATTGAAATTTGATTAGAAATTGTTAGATATGTAAAATAGAGTGGTTAAGTTTATATAATTCTACTGATTCATGGTTTTTTTCAGGAGGATAAATCTATTTATGCATTAAAAATACAATTTAAATAACGAAAAATTCAGATTTCGCCCTGTTATATTGAGGAATTCAAAAAATATCCACTTCAAACTTTTTGACAAATAAATTATAAAAATAAAAACTACTAAAGACATTCCCTGAGGAGGACGTCCTCAGTTAGCATAAGCTTAAAGGATGATTTTAAGGATGGAAATTTATTTTAAAATGTAGAAACCTTGGCCAATCTTACTAATCCTTCATATGCCAACTATAAATGTTTGGCTATATTTTTGTAAAAATATTCAAATTTCTAAAGATTTTATATAATTTTTATAATTTTTTTGGAAAAACCATGAGAAATTAGTCCATGAGCAAAATTTAGCCCCTAAAATCATCCATGCTGGCCCTAACAACCCTAATCCTACTTCTGCAAGACCTCATAACTGGATAGCAATACTTTCATCTATTTATCTATTTCTGGGTAACTTTCAGTAGATATTCTAGTAGCTGCAATCAGATGGAGTCTGCAATCAGATGGAGTCTAGATGGAGTCTAATGGTGTTAATCACACTGATCTTGCTGGTTATTCTTCCAGCACAATGCAATGGCAGAGCTGGGCCTTACAACTACATGGAATATACAAAGCAGTTTGCCAAAAATGTTAAAAAAGCCNTCATGGGCAAGTGATTCCAAGTAATCAAGATGCTGCTGGCCGTGCCAATGGAAGTCTAGTTGCATCAGAGAGTGATGGGCCTCCCTTCACTTTGCTTCCCAAGGGGTCTACTGTTCCGCCATCTCCCCCCTCCAAAGGCCACGATTGATCCTGTAGGGTTCTTGAACATTGCACGATTAGACTTATTTCTTGTAAAAAAATCCAAATGTTTCATGATTAAACAAATCTAAAACGCGCATAGGATAAAGGCATGACTTGCATTCTGACGTTAACTAAAATGACATAAGGTTATTACAGTTATATCGAGAGACTCGTCTTACCAAAGAATCGTCGTTATTGCAACAATCTGGTAGCCCTCTAACATTCTGAACATTAATGGCCTAAACAGTCTTTTATTTGCAATAAAAGGTAAACCAATGTTGTTTTCAGAACTCCATCTGACTTATGAAAATTTGCAATAAACTGCAAAACAATGTGTTAACACTAAATAAATCTTGGCTGAAGAAGCAACCCACAAAGGTAACCACAGAATCACTTTAGAACTGAAAAATAGCTTTTTCAGTTGGGATCTCTTGTCACTTGGTCTCTTGGAAGATGAATCTTCTCTAAAGGATTAATGGCTAGGTTTTGATTAGGTGAAAATATCTGTTTGCTCCAAGGAAGAAAGGGATCTCTTTGGGCAATGGAGTCAATCTTTGAAAGCAAATGAATAAAGTTTGGTAGGTAGAGGAGCTCTCAAGGAAGCAAAGGCTAGATAGATGATGAACTTTCAGGTTTTTAATTTGTTGTGGTAGGATGGAAGAAAGAGGAAATATATAACAGAAATGAGAGCACCATGAAAGATGAATTCTTATGAGTTAAGAAAAAAAAAATTTAAATTGTTTGAATCTAAAGCACCATTTAGATGAATTTCAAACTCTTAGTTAAAGTAAACTAGAAGAACACACATGAAAATAAACACATACTTCATGTCATCACCACAAGAATATTTGGTATGAAAAAACTGTGGACATCTACACTAGTATACACTAACCTTGAGCACCTTCAAAATGCTCCAATATATAGAGCACCTTCAAAATGCTCCAATATATAGATAAACTACCTTACTAAGCTGGAGAAGTCAAACTCCCGTGCTATCCTATGATTTTGAATATGATTACATAAAAAGGAAGACAATTTCTATACTACCTGCTATAGATAGCAAATTAGTTTTGACCATATTTATGCTTAACAAAATATTTTGATAAAAGAGATCTCCAACACATTTTCGATTTTAAGACTAATATGAGTCATCTTGGACACCTCGAGAAGGACCTTGGAGGGATTGACTGATAAATTGAGAAGCAGAGAATACAAAGAAAGAGAAGAGAATAAAATAGTATTCAGTATATTGAGTATGTGAGAAAAGAGTACAATGAGAAAAGGGAAAAGAGTTGAGCTAAATAGGCTCAAGAAAATCAAGAAACTAAAGTACAACTGTCCAGAATAGATTGCAGTGTAAGTCGGACTGTTGAGGTTACATTATATTTAACACTCCCTCTTAAACTCAATAGTTACAATCATCAACACTGATAATGCCCAAGTGTTGTCCCGAAAATCAAAAATGGATTTTCCGAGTGGATTTGTTAAGATATCTGGGAGCTCATCTCGAGAGCCACAGAATTGAAGTGCTATGTCACCATTATTGACTAGCTCGTGGATGAAGTGAAAGCGAGTGTCAATATGCTTTTTTTTTTTGTGAAGCACATGATTTTTGGATAGAGCAATTGTTGAGGTGTTGTCACAGAAGATAGGGGTTGGCTCCTTTTCTGTATGTGACATATCATTCAATATTCTTCTCAGCCACACAGCTTGACAGCTCATTTTATGTATGTGACATATCATTCAATATTCTTCTCAGCCACACAGCTTGACAGGAAGCTGAGGTAGCAATGACATACTCTAGCTCTGTAGAAGATATTGATACAATGGATTGCTTCTTTGATGCCCATGAAATCAGGTTCATGCCCAGGAGAAAAACATGTCATGAGGTGCTTTTCCTGTCATCTAGGCTTTCTTCAAAATCATTGTTTTGTAACCAAAGAGATGATTATCATCAGACTGAGTGTACCATAAGCCAAAATTGAGAGTGCCTGCAACATATCTTAGAATCTGTTTCTCCATTTTCCAGTGAGAATCTTTGGGGGATTCCATAAACCTGGAAATAAGGTTGGCTGCATACATAATATCAGGCCTAGTTGCTGTAAGATACAACAAACTTCCTACTAAACTTTTGTAGAGGGTAGGGTTCACTGTAGGGCCTTCATCTTTCTTGCTCAATTTTGTGCCTAGGGGTATAGGAGTTTCTGTTGGATTGCAGTCTTCCATGCAGAATCTTTTAATGTTGTTTGTTGCATACTTTTGCTGATAGACAAAAATGCCTTTGGTTAATTGATCAACCTCAATTCCCAAAAAATATTTCATTATGCCAAGATCTGTCATCTCAAACTCAGATTGCATGGCATGTTTAAAACTGGTTAACTCAAGATTTCTAGTATATATCATGTCATCAACATATAAACATACAATAAGAATTTTACCATGTTGATCTGTTTTGGTGTAAAGACTTGGCTCATTTTGGCTTCTGCTGAAACCACTTTTGATTAGGTAAGTGTCAATTCTGTTGTACCAAGCCCTTGGAGCTTGCTTTAAGCCATACAAGGATTTCTTCAACTGATATACTTTGGTTGGCTGCTCTTGGACTTCAAATCCAGGTGGTTGATCGACATAAAATTCTTCTTCTAAGAAACCATTCAGGAAAGCTCACTTGACATCCATCTGGTATACTTGCCATTTGTGTTGAGATGATATGGCTAAGAGAGTCCTTACAATGTCTAATCTTGCTACTGGAGCAAAAGTTTCACCATAATCAGTACCTGGTTGTTGTGAGAATCCTTTGGCAACACGTCTTGCCTTTTGTTTTTCAATCTGCCCTTTTTCATTGAGTTTAGTTTTGTAAACCCACTAGACACCAATACTCTTCTTGTGTCTAGGAAAATCAACAAGATCCCATGTCTTGTTCTTCTCAGTGGAGTCAATCTCTTGGTTCATGGCTTGAACCAAATGTGGCTCCTTAGCTTCTTCTTTAAAAGATGTACGTTGACATGACATGAATGCAAAAATATTGTGGTGTTCAATGTCATCCAACTGCTGATGGATTTCTCTCAAACTCTGAGTTCTCTGATTTAGAAGTTCAGAGGATGAGTCTCTGCTTGAAGTTGAGTTATCCTAAGAATTTGCAGGTTGTCCTTGTACTTGCAATCTTGGAAGAGCAGGTTGTGGTATTAGCTATCCTAAATTTTCTACATTTTCATCACTGGGCAACAATGGATTTTGACTGTCCATTTGCTGATTTTCATATTCATTCCAGAGTTGATTTTCCAAAAATTTTACATCTCTGCTGAGAATTAGTTTCTTTGAGATTGGATTGTAAAGCCTATAAGCTTTAGATGTTTCACTATATCCAATAAAGATGCATTTCTCACTTCTATCATCAAGTTTCTTCCTTAATTTAGAAGGGATGTGAGCGTATTCTTTGCATTTGAATGTCCTTAGATGAGCAACATTTAGCTTTGTCCCACTCCATGCTTCTTGAGGGACTTTCATCTTTAGACTGGTGGTTGGAGATCTATTCAAGAGATAGCTTGAGCATGCTACTGCTTCAGCCAAAAAATTATTTGACAAACATTTCTCTTTGAGTAGGCTTCCTTCCATGTTCATTATTGTCTGGTTTTTCCTTTCAGCCACTCCATTATGTTGTGGAGTATACCTGGTTGTAGTTTGCATGATGGTGCCTTGTGATTTGCAGAAATTTGCAAATTCGTTGGAGTTGTTGTCACATACCCACTACGCAAATCAAACTTTTGCGTTGATTTCTCAACAATCAGAATCTCCGAAGTCCTACGGGGCTTAGCGTAGACTAGCTCTTTCCTTTTTCCACCTTCATATGATTGTAGTTCACGACTATGGGCCGAATCAGCATAGTGTCTTTTTGCACTTTGAGACTCAGTGCTACCGGAACATTGAGTCGCTCGACTCTGCAAACCCCGAAGCTTGAAACAACGAAACGGCGAACCCCAATGGGGCTAGCGAGGGGAAAGTTTCTCTCTTGGGGTCTTGTCTACGTGACCCTATATGGTGTCCATGCACTTAAGGAAGCCAAGAGCTTATCGACTTTTCGTGATTCGGGGAATCTCGATACACGACTTCTACCTTTCCCCATTCAAATCCCCGAAACTTTCGAGGTCTCCAAAGTTTCCCTCCAAAGGGAGATCGATGGCCGTAAGCCTCCTCTGATCCAATGGTATAGATCCTTTTGGGGTTTCGGTACTCGGGAGTTCGAAATTCAACGACTCCAAGACTCTTCGTCATTCAAATCCCCGAATTCCGATATGGAAATTCGTGTAAGAGGTCGACGACTCTTAGGAGCATGGATCCAACGGTCCACGGGATTTCAGGTATTGGGATTTTGTGACTCGCAAAGATGAGGGTTCTTTGCCCTTTTGTTTTCTGGGTGCCGAAACGTTGAAGTGCTTACCAGCGGCCACGTGTGCTCTATAGATGGACAGTCCAGGCACTTCCATGGACCATTGGGTCTATGGTCCCGATTCCTTCATCTCTTGCAAGGGAAAAAGAAGGGGTCGTGGCATTAATGCCTGTGTCTCTTTCTTAAATCAAACGGTCATTACAGACCCTGGGATCCTCCGAAGGGATCATGTGCGTGCATTGCTTGCAAAGGCAAAGAGGGATCGAGGAATTATCAACCACGTGTCCTCCCTCAGATGAATAGTCCTCGTTGTTTCACGATTTCGTGATTTGCGACTCCCAGTGATGCAAATCCTTTGTCAACTCGAACCCCCGGTATCTGAAATACCGATGGACTCTCGATCTATGCCATGTGTCCTCCACGGATGGAAGATCTAGATCTATATCGGGACTTTCATCATGGAGTGTCCCGATCCGTTGTCATCAGGACTCCCAGAATCCTAAATTCTGAATCCCCGATACTGACTCCTCTCTTGGGAATTTCGTCCTTGTTCACGAGGGCTTAACCCTCATGCATCTCTTAACAGATCTAATGACTGTCGTGTTTTTCTAGCTAAGATCTAACGGCTCAGATCTGTCCCACGACGTGCACTCTACCACTACTTCCTGGATGTGGAAAAATCAACTGTCTAGATGTTCTCATGGACCTTGGGGATCTACGATCACGATTTCCTCGTCATTCATGAAGATAGAGTAAAAGGGGGCGAGGTATGTAACGCCCTTGTTTCTTTCGTCAATCTAACGGTCGTGAATGACCATGGATCTTCCAATGGGATCTCGTTCGTCGACTGATACTTATCCCTATGCTTCTACTTAGGGATTTTAAGAGGGTCATTCCTCCTCATATAGGGATGTTAAGACTTGCACATTCAAGTCCTTTTTCCAGGTTCTTGGTAAACCTTTCCAAGGAGGGAGTCTATGTGAAGAGATCTATTCCAGGGCATTCCTGGAGATAGATAAGGGGAAACAAATTCACGAGAATGGACTGGAATTCTGACTTGGTTCAACTTGTGCATAATTAAATTCATTTATCAACATAAGCCATGTGTGTTTTTTCTGTTATAAGCATACATCTACCATTTCTTATCAAAACACTGCACATACATTCTTATGCTATAATCGTTCACAATTTCACAGTTTATGAGCATATATGTCATCATATGAATTTCAAGATGCAATATGTAAAACACTTATCAGAAATAACACCAGAAGTGAGTGCAACTGCTCAGAGTGGTGCTCGTTTCCACCCAACCATAGGCTTAGTGACTCCCAGCGGATTTACAACTAGCCACCCCCGAGCTGAGACCAGGATGTTGTGAGACTGTGTCTCCATTTTCCAGTGACCAGGAGCGAAGGTTGAAATCCTTCCTCTCTGCTATCACTCACTCTGCATATCGCAAGAGTTCTCCCCTCGCATTTTCCCGCCAATCGCTTCTACCTTACGCCTTATCCTCTTCCGAGGCTGTGTGTGGCGTGATTACCCTCGCACTGGTCAAGCCTGACGTCTCTATGGATGGGCGATTCACCTCCCCATCCCTCATTAAGCCATCCTCCTACCAGTCTGCGAGACATTTAATTCGGGGCCAGTGAGCTGCTTTTGGTTCTCCGGGCGAGTGGAGTCCATATACGGTGTTAATTCTCGCTGGAAGTTAACACCACCTTTCCAGGTGCCTTACACCGCCATCGTGGTCTCTTTTTCTGCACATCCCCTTTCAGTAGTCCTATAATAAAATTTATAATGTTATTCACATTCATTGACCTTTTCCTCAAGGTCCATTTACATCACA
>SNQJ01S0015469.1:0-51754 GCA_010110895.2 Picea sitchensis | reverse complement strand
AAGATGCTCTTCATGTTCTTCTCTATTCTTAGAGTAGATTAATATGTCATCAATAAAAACTAGTACAAATTTATCTAAAAATTTACTGAGTACATTTTTCATTAAGCACATGAAAGTGGTAGGGGCATTGGTTAACCCAAATGGCACTACCACAAACTCATAGTGACCATACCGTGTCCAAAAAGCATTTTTATGGATGTCTTCACCCTTGATTCGAACTTGATGGTATCCCGACCTCAAGTCAATATTTGAGAAAATAGATGCACCTCTCAACTAATCGAATAGATCATCGATCCTGGGCAAGGGGTACTTGTTCTTTATGGTTACTTTATTGAGTTGTCTATAATCTATACACAGTCTAAGGGTGCCATCATTCTTTTTCACAAACAGGACTGGTGCTCCCCATGGGGACACGCTGGGTCGAATATAACCCTTGTCCATCATTTCTTTCATTTGCAATTTGAGTTCAGCTAACTTAGGTGTGCTCATCCGATAGGGTGTCCTGGACACTGGCACCGCTCCTGGTGCGAGTTCTATCGAGAAGTCAATGTCTCTTCATGGAGGTAGACCCAGTACCTCTTCCAGAAACACATCTCTGTATTTCCTCAGGATAGGGTGATCATCAGGGCTTGGTTTAGCACCTTTGATCATTTTTAACACCTGTATTGCATATAGGGGACATCCCTTTCGGCAATACTTTCTCATTTGCAAGGATGATATTTGTCTCACCNTGGGTGGACAACCAGTCCATACCAATCAACAGGTCGTATGATCCCATGGGTAATACGTTAAGGGTTTCTTGGGTGGGGAATTCACCCAACATTAACTGGCAGGCTGGTATGACCTCTACCACCTTTCTTTTGGTGCCAGTGACTAACTGTACCAACCATGGCTTGGTTTTCTTCTTTGGTTGTATCTTACACTTATCAACAGCTCTAGGGGCTATATAACTCAAATTTGAACCAGGGTCAATCAAAACAGACACTAGATGGTTGAAAATCATACTTTTTATTTCCACCACTGAAGCTTGGTGGCCAGCTTGTTTATTATCCAAGGCTGCATAAATCTGTGGCACACTCCTTGACACATCATTGACTCTGGTAGCTTCCTGAATTTTATAAACTTTCCGACTGTTCTATTGTCGGTGTGGACAGTCTCTCACGAGATGCTCTTCTCCGCAACCCCAACATTTTAGAGGTTCTTTCTTTGGGTTATTAGTTTTCACTGGTATAGGTCTAGAAGTTTTGTTTCCATCCACTGAGGGAAATTTCTGTTGGAGTACACTCCGGGTTGGAAAGTTCATTCTGGGGTTCTTCTTGTAGCTCTTAAATCCTGAGGATTTGATCCCCTTTCTCTGAAATCTCGAGTTGCTCTTCTGTTTCCAGTCTCCATAAGACTCTGCCCGATGTCCATATTGTTCATGACAATATGTTTCTTTTCGAATAGTGTCTTCTAAGGTCTTTGGCTCGTCGAATTCGATTTGGTTCTGGTATTCCTTGGGTATCCCACTGATGGAGCATTGCGCCTTCGCCTTCAATTCTTTGATGTAGGTTACATATCTCAATAAGTCAAGGAATTTATTGACATATTCCTCTATAGTGAGTTGCCCCAGTTTGAGTTCATAAAACTATTTATCCTTCTCGTCGAAATATCTTTCCGACAAATACTTCTTCCGGAAATACTTCTCAAACCATTTCCAAGACAGGTCCTCCTCATGGACCCCTTTCATGTTCTTAAGATCTTCCCACCAGATGGAAGATTTTCCGTTCAGATNTATTTCTTCAGTCCAAGTAGCTAGGCCTCGGCTTCCTCTCCCTTATTCATCTCACCGTCGAAGGAGGGAGGTTGGCATTTCTGAATTCCTCAAATTTATGACCCTTGGAAGTCTTTTGCTTCTTTTGTTTTCTTCGAGAATAGGAACTGGTCCTGCTGCTGGAAGAGCCTTCTGAATCACCATCTTCCTTCTCAATGGAATCGTCCGGCACTAGTCCTTTACCTCTGGGGTGGACCTTTCTTGAGGTGCTCCTCTCAGTATGGCCACTGATACGACCATGTTTCTGCATTTCGGGTTCATGTTGCATTTGTCGCTATAGGTCGGATAAGCTCTGCAGTAAAATTGCATTAATTTCAGTTTGTTTTTCTTGTTCTTTCATCATCCTTTCATTGTCGGCCTTGCAGCTTTACAATTCAACCATGAGACTCCTCACAGTCTCAGCTAGATCTCGAGGGGTTCCTATTTCTCTTCTTTCGTCAGACTCTTCATCTCTGTTGTGGGAGCCTTATCCCACGTCTTGGTGAGTCACCATATTCTGTGTCTGTAGATTCCCGCGGCTGATTGTCCGCTTGGGTAAAAAGACAAACATTGGTTATTAGTCAAGAGTTAAATACATTTTTATAATCTGCGCATAATTTATAACTCTTTCACATGCATAAACAATCGGGTTATCATTTCCAATATTTAATCCTGGACAAGAGAGTTACGTTAGGGGTTACTTTTCGTAGTTGTACTTCAAACGGATATTATGTGCAACTCGTGCATGAGCCCAATCAGGCCGAGTGTTGTAACCATGCTCTGATACCACTTTGTCACATACCCACTACGCAAATCAAACTTTTTCGTTGATTTCTCAACAATCAGAATCTTTGAAGTCCTACGAGGCTTAGCGCAAGCTATCTCTTTCCTTTTTCCACCTTCATATGATTGTAGTTCACGACTATGGGTCGAATCAGCACGGCGTCTTTTTTCACTTCATGACTCAGTGCTACCGGAACGTCGAGTTGCTCGACTCTGCAAACCCTGAATCTTGAAACAGCGAAATGACTAACCCCGACGGGGCTAGTGAGGGGCAAGTTTCTCTCTTGGGGTCTTGTCTACGTGACCCTATACAGTGTCCACGCACTTAAGGCAGCCAAGAGATTATCGGCTTTTCGCGATTTGGGGAATCACGATACACGACTTCTACCTTTCCCCATTCAAATCCCTGAAACTTCCGAGGTCTCCAAAGTTTCCCTCCAAAGGGAGATCGATGGCCATAAGCCTCCCCTGATCCAAAGGTATGGATCCTTTTGGGGTTTCGGTACTCGGGGGTTCGAAATGAAACAATTCCAAGACTCTTCATCATTCAAATCCCCGAATCCCAATATGGAAAGTGTGTAAGAGATCGACGGCCCTTAGGAGCGTGGATCCAATGGTCCATGGGATTTCGGGTATCAGGATTTCGTGACTCGCGAAGATGAGGGTTCTTTGCCCTTCTGTTTTCCGGGTGCTGAAATGCTGAAGCGCTTACCAATAGCCATGTGTGCTCTATAGATGGATGGTCTAGGCACTTCCATGGACCATGGGGTCTATGTTCCCGATTCCTTCATCTCTTGCAAGGGAAAAAGAAGGGGTCATGGAATTAATGCCTACGTCTCTTTCTTAAATCAAACGGTCATTACAAAGCCTGGGATCCTCCAAAGGGATCCTATTCGCGCATTTCTTGCAAAGGTGGAGAGGGGTCGAGGAATTATCATCCACGTGTCCTCCATCAGATGAACGGTCCTCGTTCTTTCACGATTTCGCGACTTGTGACTCCCAGTGACACAAATCCTTTGTCAACTCGAATACCCAGTATTCGAAATACCGATGGACTCTCGATCTACGCCACGTGTCCTCCATGGATGGACGATCTAGATCTATATCCTGACTTTCACAATGGAGTGTCCTGATCCCTTGTCATTAGGACTCCCGAAATCTTGAATTATGAATCCCTGATACTGACTCCTCTATCGGGACTTTCGTCCTTGTTAATGAGGGCTTAAACCTCATGCATCTCTTAACAGATCTAGCGACTGTCGGGTTTTTCTAGCTAAGATCTAATGGCTCAGATCTGTCCCACGACGGGCACTCTCCCACTAATTCCTGGATGTGGAAAACTCAATGGTCCAGATGTTCTCATGGACCTTGGGGATCTACGATCCCGATTTCCTCGATATTCATGAATATAGAGGAAAAGGGGGCGAGGTATGTAACGCCCTTGTTTCTTTCGTCAATCTAATGGTCATAAATGACCATGGATCTTCCGACGAGATCTCGTCCATCGACCGATACTTATCCCTACGCTGCTACTTCGAGATTTTAAGAGGGTCATTCCTCCTTATACAGGGATGTTAAGACTTGCACATTCAAGTCCTTTTTCCAGGTTCTTGGTAAACCTTTCCAAGGAGGGAGTCTCTGTGAAGAGATCTATTCCAGGGCATTCCTGGAGACAGATAAGGGGAAACAAATTCCCAAGAATGGACTGGAAGTCTAACTTGGTTCGACTTATGCATAATTAAATTCATTTATCAACATAAGCCATGTGTGGTTTTTCTGTTATAAGCATACATATACCATTTCTTATCAAAACACGGCACAGACATTCTTATACTGTAATCGTTCACAATTTCATAGTTGATGAGAATATATGTCAGCATATGAATTTCAAGATGCAATATGTAAAACACTTATCAGAAATAACACCAGAAGTGAGTGCAACTACTGAGAGGGGTGCTTGTTTCCACCCAACCGTAGGCTTAGCGACTCCCAGCGGATTTACCACTAGCCACCCCCGAGCTGAGACCACGATGTTGTGAGACTGCGTCTCCATTTTCCAGTGACCAGGAGAGAAGGTTACAACCCTTCCTCTCTACTATCACTCACTCTACATATCGCCAGAGTTCTCAGCTCGCGTCTGCCCCCCAATCTCTTCTACCTTACGCCTTATCCTCTTGCGAGGTTGCGTTTGGCACGATTGCCCTCGCGCTGGTCAGGCCTGACGGCTCTACGGATGGGCGGTTCACCTCCCCATCCCTCATTAAGCCATTCGCCTACCAGCCTGCGAGACATTTAATTCGGGGCCAACGAGCCGCTTTTGGTTCTCTAGGCCAGTGGAGTCCAAATATGGTGTTAATTCACGATGGATGTTAACGCCACCTTTCCAGCTGCCTTCCACTGCCATCGTGGTATCTTTTTATGCACATTCCCTCTCAGCAGTCCTGCAATAAAATTTATAATGTTATTCACATTCATTGACCTTTTCCTCAAGGTCCATTTACATCACATATTCACATTTATGAGTTTTCCATAGTTCTTGGCTAGTCCTGTTATTTTTACAAACTGAGGGAAACAGGGTGTTACAGTTGTATTCTCCTCCTCCATATGACCTGAGGGATTTTATATATTTTCCACTCTATTTTTCAGCTTCTACTTTGAATTCTTTGAATTTTGCAAAAGTTTCAGACTTGTGTTTGAGAAAATAGATCCAGATTTTCCTGCTAAAGTCATCAACAAACATTAGAAAATAATAGCTACCACCTATTGACTCTATTTTCATTGGTCCACATAGGTCAGTGTGAACAAGCTCAAGATGTTGTATTGGTTGAGTGGAGGACTATGGAAAACTAGTTCTCTTATATTTTCCAAGTATGCAAGACTCACATGGGGGATTTTGCTCTTTGAAGATAGGGAGACCTTTGACCATGGAGTGCTTCTGTAGAAGACTCTGACTCTGAAAGGGTATATTTCCAAATCTTGTATGCCAAACCATAGTTTCATTGGGGGTGGATGCACTTTGTGCATATGTTTGGATCAGATTTGCAGTTCTGAGGGTCACGGGAAACATCATATTCTGAGTCATGTGGATTTCAGAAATCAATTTTCTGTTGGGGGTTTTATAATATATCCTGCATGATGCTCCCTCAAAAAGTACCTTATACCCATGTTCAATGTGTTTTCCTACACTTAACAGATTATCTTTCAGATCTGGAACATGGTAGACATTGTTTATGTCTTTCTTTACATTTTGTTTAGTAAGAATAGGTACAGTTCATTTTCCTTGAACTTTGACTAAAGAATCATTTCCAAGTGTAATATCAGAGGAAATTGAAGAATCAATGCATGCAAGTAAATATTTGTTACCTTTCATGTGATTGTTTCTTCCACTATCCAGCAACCAGATATCTTTAGGTTGTTCTTCAGTCTTGTGGCATGAGAGAAACATACCTTCTAGGGTTTCTCCTATATGATTTGAGACATGTGCTCTGCCTGAGAGATGATCTGCTAGCTTCTTCCGACATTCAGGTTCGTAGTGTCCAAAATTGTTTTAGTAATAGCATTGTATGCTTGATTGTTCATTTGATCTTCTCCCTCTGCCTCTTTGAGGTTGGAAACTTTGATTCTGATTCTATTGTCTGTGACCTTGGAAATTTTGATTCGGGTTTTGTTATCTGTGTCCTCCACTTGAGTGCGGGTTACTTGGACTGCTCCCTCTTCCTTGGTGACCTCTGCCTCTACCTCTGCCTCTCCCTCTGTTGAAAGAGAATTGAGTTTTGAAGGCATTGACGATTGATTCATATGTGAGATGTAGTCTGGTCTCGTGTGTCAACAAGGAACCAATTAGTTCATCTGTTGAAAACGTGACAAATCCTTGGATTCAAGGATTACTGTAACAACCATTTCAAATTTCTTGGTTAAAATTTTGAGGACTTTCTCAACAATGCGTTGATCAAGGATGGCTTCACCAATCAATCTGATTTGGTTCATGATTCCCATGACTCTCATCATAAACTAATCAACATTTTCAGACTCTGTCATTTTTAAAGTCTCGAATTGCATCAACAAGCTCTGCAGTTTGACTGTTTTGACCCTGTCATTTTTTTGGTAGGCTGATTTAAGGATGTCCCATGCCTGTTTTGAAGTAACAATGCCTGTGATTTTTTAGAAAATCGAGTCATCCACTGAATTTTGAATCCATAATTTGGCTTTATTCTCTCTGTTCCTCTTTGTTGCCTGAGCAGTTCTCTGTTGGTTGGTCATGGCAGCAAGGTCTACTGGATCTAGTTCCACATATCCAAGATCCACTGTATCCCAGCACTCTTTTGCTTGTAAGAAGGATCTCATTCGAGGAGACCAAAACTCATAATTCTTTCCAAGAAGAATCGGTCCATGAGTTGGTCCTAAATTGCTAGACGTGGCCATCTTTTAAGAAAAAAAATTAACACAATCGAAAAATAATTGATAGAAAAATTTGTGTTTACCTGTTTCCTATGCGAAAATCGGCTCTTCAAATTTATTGAAGTGACTTCAAACTGAAATATGTAGTGTAGACTACTTATTTTACTTTGATCTGGCTAGATCTAACTATCCGAGCGAAAGATCTACCGATTCAGGGCTCTAAGCTCTATTATTTTGCAACTGTAGAAACTGTAATGGCGAAATTGATCCAAATGAGAACTCAACCCCGCATGAATAAGGACTAAGCATGCGCTCCTTCCTCACGTGACCACTACCCGTGACCACTATATTAGCTCACAAAGAGTGCATCGCATTTTGTGACCTCGAGAGTATAGGTGTGTTAGCCACTCCTGACTCTCCAACTCCCGAACTCTGAAAAGGGCTTAACGAGCCCTCAACTCCTCTTGTATCCTTCCTCCACATGACCATGACATTATGACCACAGTCCACATTTTGGGATTTCATGGTTAGTGAAGTTGCGATGCAACTCCAACCTTTCCTCCTTGGAATCTCGAAATACGAAACTTTGATCTATCCTCTGTTGCGGATCGACGATCCAGATCCTCCTATGATCTGACAGTTCAGATCCTCCTATGATCTGATGGTTCATATCCTTTAGGGATTTTTCGGATCGGTATTTTGCGACCTTTGATTTCTCGTCACGATGCTCTCCAAACCCCGAACTCTAAAATGCCGAAATTTTGGATCCTCCCAAATCAACCGTTCATGCTCCTCCCGATCTGACGAATCATATCACGTCGGAGTTTCATGTATCACGAGTTCACTGAACTCTCACCTCTGATTTCCCAGTAGCCGAAATCATGCTAGCGCTAGATCGACAGTCCAGATATTTGCTCGATTAATGGCTACAATTATTTCCCGATTTCGCGTATCGCAGGTTCTTGAAACTCTATTGGTTGACTCCTTCGAGTTGCGAGTCAATGAAGTGTTGAACGCTTACCACACATCCCTTCCAATTAATGATTCAGATGATGTCGAGTTTTCGTGTTTCATGAATTCTAACGACTTGCACCTCTGTTCTCCCAATCCCCGAAATGTCGATGGAACGAAATCAACGGTCTAGTCCTCTCTTTGATCGACAGATGTGATGTGATGTGATGGAACGAAATCAACGGTCTAGTCCTCTCTTTGATCGAAGGATGGCGCACCTCTATCCTCTTGATTCCCAATTTCCCAATTGCATCGGATCAATGGCTCATGATATTTCTCGATCCAACATCTCAGATCGAGTTGTGATTTCACTATTTGTGAATTCTCACTGCAGTGTTCTCTGACCTTTACTCCCTACGAGTCAGTGAAATGATGAGATCTCACCACATGTCCTCCTTGATGGACGGTCCAAACAATTTCAGGATTCCGTGACTTTGCAAGTCATATTTTTTCCTGTGCGCTCCAGAGGACTAAGCCTCGTGCATTTTCTCTCGAATTCGATGACTATCAGTCCTCTGCGCTAGATCTGATGACTGAAAAACTTTTTCCTTTTCTGCGCGCTCCTCATCCTTTCTGAGCTCGATTGATTGCTCCTTTGCTACTTTGGCTTGTCCTTTGGCACTCTTTCTAGAATTCTCTCTGTAAGAAGGAATTTCATGAATTATTTAAAGAACTTATGAATTTTTTCTCTTCAGCATCTTTCTTTCCTCAATCTTTTACAGATTTCATGATTCTTTGCCTTCTGCAACTCCATTTCCTCAATCTTTTATGAATTCCACAATTCTTTTCCTTTTGCAGCTCTGTTTCCTCAATATTTTGAGCGTATTGTGCTCTGCTTCCTCATGTTTTCTTTCTGCAACGATCTTTTGAGTGGACGGCGGACTGTGTGTTGTTCTCCAAACTCTGTGAAGAATCTTGCGTCCTGAGCTGTCGTTGACAATTTAAATTCTTCGCTAATTAGGATTTGGCTACTCTCTAGACTGTGTGAAGAGGCTTATGTCTGAAGCTCTGGTACCATGATAAATTTAGAAGCAAAGAATACAGAGAAAGAGCATAGCAGAAAATAGTATTCAGTATATTGAGTATGTGAGAAAAGAATACAATGAGAAAAGGGAAAAGGGTTGAGCTAAATAGGCTCAAGAAAATAAAGAAACGAAAGTAAAGTTGTCCAAAAAAGGTGGTAGTGTATAGTCAGACTGTTCAGGTTACATTATATTTAACACTGACTGCTGAAAAATCTCCAATTTATCTTTGCCTAGTGAACTAGTGTAATTCACTATGTCAATGTGACCTTCAACATTTGTGTAACAAGCTTTGCATAACTTAGCTAGGTTTTTCTTTAAGACTCATCCTAATGGTGGTTGCAACATCTGTGCGGGATATTCATGACTGCTGGGCTAATCACCAATCATTTTCCAATGTCTATCATCTTTAAATATGCTTGCATCATTTGTGTAGCGCAAAACTCTGTACAATGTAGTTTTCAACAAAACTCAAAACCGGTGTATTTTCAAGGGTTCCTCAAAAAAATAAATGGTTCATGAATGAACCTAAATCTCATCCAACTATGCAAGTAAATATAAATTCCCTATAGCTTCATTATCAAATTCCATTCTTAGCTTCAGAGACATGTTCTCCTTTCTTAATGACATATTTTTCCTTTTCAAATTGCCCACTTGTCTAAATAGAAAAGTATTCCTTCTCAGTTTTGATTGAGAATTTGTGAGTGCTTCACAAGCATTTATAATGGTTGACCCACACTCCTTAAAGTGTCTATGAAACCTTATATATGATACCATTTTACTCTCCCTAAGCGGAATGATCAGGTCTCCTTCTCCAGGTGAAGCATGAGTCTTTTCAACAGGTTGGCCCCTTTCAGGTATTACCTCTCCAAGTTTAAGATCTAGACTTATCCTTTTAGTTGAGGATCTTGTCATTGGATATGTATTTTTAGTTAGATCTACCACTTTAGGACTTTGTTTGACCTCTTTTCCCTTTAAAACTTCTGGAACCTTTGGAACTGACTACCTCCTTGGACCTAATGCATCTTTTCATTTTTGTGTGTGAGGTGTATTTTCAACCAATTTCCTCTTCATCTCCCTGTTGTCCTGAAAATACCATGCTATGACATGCTTGGCTTCTTTAATATTCTCTCGCAATTATTTCATAGCTTGGTATTTATCCTCTTGTTGCACCTGATATTCATGTATTTCCTAAGCTGAATGTTCAACAAGTTGTGTAATGTCCCCAAGGCCGAGCCCTGTTGTAAATCATACTTGTGAAATGAATTGTAAATATGTTTTATAGGCTGGTGAGCCAAGTATATATAAGCTGGTGGGCTTATGTGATTGTTAGGCCAGAGAGCCTAAGGGTTGTAGGCCAAGGGCCTGATTTTGTACTTATATGTATGCAACACATTAATAAAATATAAAAACCACCATGTGTAGTCTGACACGATGAATGAATGATGGGGGACTAAGAATCCATAGAAAGGGAAAGGGATTAGGGGCTGGAAGGTGGGAAAAGGGGATAACTATTAAGCCTAGGGGGCTTAATTCCTTAGGGAATAATATTAAAATATTATTCCAAAGAGACATGTGAAAATATATGTGTTTATCCTAAGTTCTTTTGGAATGACATGTGACTTCAAAATGAAAGGAACGTGTGCTAAAGGAATGCATGCAGTTGCATGGGTGACAAGTGTCAACCTAGGCGCATGAAAATAAAAGGGCTAAGATGAGCCATGAGAGGGGTTCCTCCTCCATTCGACCCTGAAATGTCCTGAGTGTGAACCATGTGACCTCTGTAAGAATACCCCGTATGCCTCTGAACAGGAAAAGCATGTGTTAATTTATGAAAATCTAAAGCATCCTATGTCTGAGCACCAAGCCTATACATGGAGTCTTGTCCCAAACCATAACTGTGAGACCATCTGCCATTATTGAACCTATTGGAAAGCTGTGTCCATTTTCCCCGTTGGTTGTTGTGTCCATGCAATGTTGGACTGTGTGTGGCTTGTTGGCCAGTTGTACAACACTCTCTCCAGGTGAGAGAGGTGATTGAGGTTGGAAGAACAGGTTGTTGGCCTATGAGCGATTCTCTCCAGGTGAGAGAGTGCACAAAGGAAGGAGAGAACTCCTGGAAGGAACCCTGTAGCTTCCACAGAGCTTGGAGACTTCCAGTCTGGTCTATTGTTGAAACTCAAGGCAAGGGAGCTTAGCAGTCGATGGACTGTCTAGGTGACAGAGAAGATGTATACTCCTGTGGTGGAACAAGCATGTGGGGAAGGAGAGTCTATGGGAAGTGAGCATGAGTGGTTCCTGGGAGAGAATTCCTTCCTTGTGACTATGTGTTTTCCCTGTAACCTCAGCCTAGCCTAGGATTCCTTACCTTGGGATGGAGCTTAGTCCCAGCTTGGGGGTGACCCACTGTTGAGTTGATGAGCAGTGTGGTATAAGCCTGGGAGGTTCGTGGAAGGCCTGCACTTGGTTGGTGGAACTACCATTGTTTCAAAGATAACTACTAGTTGATGCTCTAATTATGCTTCTGTATCTCTGTGTATTATAATTATCATGTATTCTACTGTGCATATGAATTAATGTGAATGCCATGTTTAAAATTATGATAGCAGTAATTTTTAGAATTACTCTGAGCTTAAATGTGTTTCATTGCTTAAATGCATGTTGTTTTATAACCAAAGAGTTATCATTATATTTCTATGAAGTATGGTAACAGAAAGTGGTGTTACAATTTGGTATCAGAGCTAAGGTTTCAACACTAAGCCTAGATGGGCCAGTTGAGTGGTATTTGGACCGAGGGTGAGAGGGGAAATTGTGTTTGGAGGACCAATTTCAGACCCTGGTATGGTCCAAAGTGTCAAGGAGTTACTTGACCGTGCCTATAAGATCAGGAGGTATAGCGGTGTTGTGAAACTGCAACCGGTGTGGTCTATGGCCACAGGGAGAGAGGACTCCACACCAAAAGTGTTGGAGCCTTAGGATCTGTTTGGGAGGGAAGGCGAACCCTCCTAACCATCATATCTAGAAAGTGTGCACAGGATTTAAAAACCCTTTGGAGTTGCATAGGAGCATGGGAATCGCGATACGCGAACTCCCGAAAACCCAAAAACCCAAGAAGATCTATGCTGCAGATCTGGGAGGAAGGCTCGACCGTTAGATCTGGTGGAGTCACGCTTGAGTTAGTCGCTAAAACCTTTTGGATTTCACAAAGTCAGGATATGGAAAGTGAGGAAGGTGAACACCTCCGAAACCCGAAACCCGAAATCCCAAAACGATCTACACTGTAGATCGTAGGAAGGGAGTTGACCATCCGATTCAGCGGAGGAGTAAACCGTAATTTCAGGATTTCAGTAGATGGATGTTTGATATGTGTGGTGCACGAATTCTCGATGCTCGAAACCCCAAAATGCTGAAAAGATCTGCGACATAGATTTTTCCTTTTAAACAGACGTGGACACATGGGTGTACCATGTGTTAGTAAGTCAAGGAGACAGGCGAGAGCGGTGGGACCTGATGAAGTCATCATAGGTGACGTGGAAACACCTAAGGGTGCCACTCACCACTGTAGATGTGGAGACATCTGTGTTGTGTGGGCCAGGAGGAATAAAGTAAATCAGAATTTCAGATTTCAGGGATTGTAGTGACAAGGAGTTAGGAGTCACTGCATAGTGAACTTGATGCAGGAGCATCGCCAGCACAATCAAGCGAGCCATCACATCAAGCAGAAGACAGCTGGACAAGCCTGCACACATTTTTGAAAATACTTTGGGAATTGTTGCGTAATCTTAAATGATCCATTTAAGAGACGACGCACTTGTATTGTAATGGACCTTGAGCCTTTAATCTCTAGTCCTTAGGTATATAGACGACATTTACTTTATTTAATGCTGGTAGATAGATTTTAATTGTAGATTTGATAGTTTAGAGTTTGAGAGGGAAAATGGATATAGACACCCTCATTGTATCATTGTAATATATCAAAAAGAAGGAAGAAGCAGAGCAAGCAGAGAATTGTATGAAGAACACCCATGTACAGATATTGAATTAATGGAAGAAAGCTTTGATTCAAATCCATGGTTATGTGTCTATTCTCTGTGTGGTGATGTTATGCTCATGAAGGTTTGCTTCCTTTCATACATTTTATTTTATATGTTGAGTATGTGATTTCATGGTTGAAGTGAAGTCATAGAGGAAGAAGAACTTACTTTCAATTGTTTCTCTAATTTGAACCAGAGAATTCCTGCAAGGAGTGCAGTCGAATTAGTCCGCAAGGAGTGCGTTGACAGAAGGGTTCACTTAGAGGAAACTTTTGTTCAAAATTCTTCCAGGGTGCAGATAGGCACAATGCTGTGCATAGGCCAAGCTAAGTCTCAGAGTTGTGATTTTGAGCAAAGTATCGAAAGACTGCTACTGCAGGAGTGCACAGGGTTAGAAGACTTCAATGCTTAGAATTTTTTGAAGATTTTCTGCAAGGGAAGCACGCAAGAAGTTCTCAAAAGGTCTTAAGAAGTCGAGAAAAAACCCAGAAGAAGTAGGTCTTCGAATCCGTTGAAGGATTTCCCAGAGAGGTTGGCCTTGAAGCGTTCGAGCAAGTGTTGAAAGTTCGTGCGCAGGTGAGTAAGCCTTCGTGGGGAGAAGTGTTTTTTTCATTTCATAGATTTGCATAAGGAAGGAACGGATGGTCGGAAATATCCGAGGAGATTCCACGAGTTTCGAGGACCGTCAGATCTCGCAGAGTTGCAGGGAAGTTACAGAGGGAAGGTCCAAATAGACGAGGCTCGGGAGAGGCAGAATCGTCGATCAAAGTCACAGGAGCCGTTAGATCTACCCGAGATATCGTGTCTCGCGAACTTGGGAGTCGAAGCCCCAAAAGTTGTGGAGAAAGAATCGCGAGGCGTAAGGACGCGAAGCGGTGAGGCGGCGAGAAGATAGTGGTCATTCATCTGAGGAGGACACGTGGTGAGAGACCAAGAGATCTCTTGAACTCGGGAGTTCGCAGGGTGAAAGCCCAATTATTGGGCACCCAAAGTCGCGAGACGTGAGGTCCCGACAGCTATGGAAGCAGGGTGGGCCCTAGCGGCGCGGCGAGTGGAGGACAGGTGGTGTAGTATCGGCATTTCGGTGCCTCGGGACTCAAAGGGTGAAGATTACAGTGTTGGGAGTCGCAAGTTGCGAAGTTGCGATAGGGGTGAAGTTCCGATAGCAGAGTAAGGAAAGTCAACGATTGACCAACATCTCGGGTCTCGGGGATTCGAGAGCCCAGAATTCAACTTTGAACTCGTGAGGCTGCGAGTTCTGATTTCTCGGATAAATAGAAGGAGGGGAGTCGAGCGAAGAAATTTGTGGGTAGATATCTCCCGAGAAGGAGATAGAAGGACGTTTTAGTTCTTCGGGGCTAAATAGAAGAAGAGGGTCCTGTGTGAGCAGGGTGCCCGAGGGTGCGCCAACCATCAAGTGGTATCAGAGTGGGAAGTTGATTTCTTTCTGAAGCGGAGAATAAGAATTCGCCATGCCGCCCAGGAGAGAAAGGAAATCACCTGGCCCAGAGAACAGGGATGTGCGAAGAAGAGGCAGGCCGACAGGGAATCCAGAGATGGAAAGGCAGATGAGAGATCTCCGAGCAAGGCTTGAAGAGATGGAGACAGCGCAGAGACGTGGAGTTGGTGCAGGGGATCTTAGTGATTATGAAGTTGAAGAGGAAGATGGACATGAAGAAGAGGTCACAGCAGATGATGCATCAACCGAGCGGTTGATCAAAGCCATTTCCAGAATGGGGGCGAAGGCGAAAATGGACATTCCAGTTTACGAAGGAAATATGGATGCAAAGGAGCTTCTGGATTGGATCAGAGCTCTTGATACCTACTTCGATTATGAGGATATCAAAGAGGATAAAAAGGTCCAACATGCTGTCACTCGGTTGAAAGGACATGCAGCATTATGGTGGGACGAGCTACAAGATGACAGACGCTGCAGAGGCAAGCAGAAGATCAAGAGTTGGGATCGGATTATCGCGAAGATAAAAGTGAAGTTCATCCCAAGAGATTATCAATCTACTCTGTTAAGGAGAATGCAGAACCTGAGACAGAAACTGATGACGGTGAAAGAATACACTGAGGAATTCTATCGACTAAACATCAGAGCAGGTCATCGGGAGAGCGATGATGAGAAGGTTGCCAGATACCTGAATGGTTTGAGATACGACATTTAGGATGAATTGAGTATGGTGACCATCTGAACAGTCGAGGATGCTTATCAGATGTCTCTGAAAGCATAAGAGAAGTTGAGCCGTAAGCAAGGTCAGCGAGGACGAGGTAGAAGTCAGCCCAGAGGCAAGGCAGTTGCCCAGGAGAAATATCAGAAGCCCAAGGAGGAATGGAAGAAACCTTAGGGTAAGATTGAGAGAGGTGGAACCTCACAGCGAGGACAGACACATGTTGAACAAAGAGGACAACATAATGAGAAAAAGGGAGATTATGCTGACGCAAACACTTTTCCTCATACCAGAGGTAGGGGAAGAGGCCGAGGTGGAGTTATCACATGTTTTACATGTGGGAAGAATGGGCACAGGTCATTTGAGTGTCCAGAGAAAAAGAAGGACGCTAGAGAAGCTCACATCGCTGAAGCGCAGAGGTGTGATGTTGAGAATGAAGGCGCAGACAGCGGAAGGTCATTGATGATGCGTAAAGCTCTCTTAACACCTGGGAAAGAGGTGGAGGACTCAGCACAAAGGACTAGTCTGTTCAGAACAACTTGCAAAGCCAAGGATTGGAAATGCAAGGTTATTGTTGACAGTGGTAGCACAGATAATCTCGTTTCAATTGAGATGGTGGAGAAACTGGAGCTGGAGACAACTGATCACCCAAGTCCATACAAAGTCTCATGGCTACAGAAGGGACATCAGGTGAGTGTCACTAAACAATGTTTAGTTGAATTCAAGATAGGGGGATATAATGATAAGGTCTTATGCGATGTTATTCCCATGGATGTATGTCATTTATTGCTGGGTAGACCATGGAAATATGACATAAATGTGGTTCATGATGGGAGAATGAACACATATACCCTGGAGAAGGATGGCAGGACACATAGGTTGCTTCTGATAAAGAATAAGGAGGTGAATCCAGAAGTGAGCAACACAATACTTCTCATGAGTGGGAAGGAACTTCTTACGGAGATAGAGAATAAGGAAGATCCACAATTCTTTGTGGTCAGAAAGCCAAGGATTATTTTGACCAACACAAGAGTGGATGACTTCCCGGAAGAAATTCAGGAACTGCTAGAAGAATTTGCTAACATTGTGGTAGACGAATTACCTCATTCGTTGTCGTCGATGAGAAGTGTGAGTCACCACATTGACCTCATACCAGGAGCCAGTTTTTCGAACAAAGCTGCGTACAGATTGACGCCGCAGGAAAATGAGGAGGTTAAGAAGCAGGTCCAGGGTTTATTGGACAAAGGATTGGTCAGGGAAAGTTTGAGCCCATGTGTTGTTTCGACAGTACTCAGTCCAAAGAAAGATGGAGGCTAGAGAATGTGCACCGATTCCAGAGCGATAAATAAAGTAACCATCAGGTACAGGTTTCCATTGCTGAGAATGGATGATCTGATGGATTGCCTGAGTGGGGCAAATTATTTTTCAAAGATAGATTTGAAAAGTGGATATCACCAGATTCGCATGAGGGAAGGTGATGAATGGAAGACAACATTCAAGACAAACGAGGGTTTGTACGAATGGTTGGTCATGCTGTTTGACTTGAAAAATGCACCTAGCACATTCATGAGGCTGATGAATGAAGTCCTGAGGGAATTCATCGAAAAGTTTTTCGTCGTATATCTGGATGATATATTGATCTTCAGCAAGACGAAGGCTGAGCATTTGAAACATTTGGCCATTGTGATGAGAAAACTACAACAGGAGAAGTTGTTGATTAATATGAAGAAGTCCTCATTTATGAAGACAAAGCTCATCTATCTAGGATTTGTCATATCGGCGAATGAATTGAGGATGGATCCGAAGAAGGTAGAAGTGATCAAGAATTGGCCATCACTGAGAAATATTTTCGAGGTGAGAAGTTTTCATGGATTGGCTATTTTCTACCGAAAATTCATCAGAAATTTCAATGGAATGAGCGCAGCGATGATGGACACAGTGAAGAAGCGACATAAATATTTTCATTGGACAGCCAAGGCTGAGAAGAGCTTCAATCTGTTGAAGCGGAAGATCACAGAGCAACCAATTCTGGTGTTACCAGATTTTCAGAAGACATTTCAGGTGAAATGTGATGCTAGTGGGTATGCCATAGGAGCGGTCTTGAGTCAGGAAGACAGGTCAGTTGCATATTTTAGTGAGAAGTTGGATGAGGCAAAACTAAAATACTCCATGTATGATAAGGAATTCTATGTTATCATACAGGCATTGAAGAAGTAGAGGAATTACTTGATCCCGAAAGAATTTGTATTGTACAGTGATAATCATGCATTGCAGTTTGTGAGTCAACAGGAGAAGTTGAATCAGAAACATGAAAATTGGGTAGAGTATATGAATAATTTCATGTTTGTGATTAAACACATTTCAGGTACAGCTAAGAAAGTGGCTGATGCTTTGAGCAGGAAATGTTTGTTGTTGCAGGAGTTCCGAGTTAAGACCTTGGGTTTTGAAAATCTCAGGGACATGTATGCAGGTGACGCAGATTTTGGAAGAGCGTATGAAGCACATGAGAATCTAGTTCTCAGAGACAGAAGCCCATGGATAGATTATATGATCTAGGAAGGATTGTTGTTCAGAGGCAATCAACTGTGTATTCCAATTTTCTCCATGAGGGAGAACCTGTTGAAAGAAAAGCACAGTGGAGGCTTAGCAGGACACTTTGGCCATGACAAAACGTTAGCGAAGCTGAGCGAATCATATTTTTGGCCAGGGATGCACTCAGAGGTCAAGCGATTTTTTGACAGATGTCGAATTTGTCAGCATTCGAAAGGGAGAAAGTAGAATGAAGGTTTTTATCATCCATTGCCCATACCAGAGAGGCCATGGGAGGTGATAAGCATGGATTTTGTATTGGGTTTGCCAAGGATACAACGAGGTGTTGATTCCATATTTGTGGTGGTGGATAGGTTTTCAAAGATGGCAGATTTTATCCCATGCCAGAAGACCAGCGATGCGACACACATCACAAATTTGTTCTTTAAGGAGGTCATTCGACTCCATGGATTGTCGAAAAGTATAGTTTCGGACAGGGACACGAAATTCATAGGGCATTTTTGGAGGACCTTATGGAAGAAGCTAGGAACTAACTTGGCGTTTAGTTCAGCTTACCATACTCAGACGGATGGGAAGACAGAGGTGGTTAACAGGAGTTTGGGAGATTTGTTAAGAAGCCTGGTGACAGAGCACCACAACAGTTGGGATAACATATTGCCACAAGCAGAATTTTCTTACAATGACTCTGTGAATAGAAGCACAGGGAAGAGTCCATTTCAGATTGTGTATGGGACACAACTGAGAGGAGTTTCTGAACTCAGGGAGTCAGAACAAACTGCGACTAGCAGTGCTAGTGCTGAAGAGTTCACTGAGACGATGAAAGAACTTCACAGCAGGGTGAAGCAGTGACTGATTGATTCAAATCAGGAGTACAAGCGCAGAGCATGTCAACATCGGAGACAAATTCAGTTCGAGGTTGGTGATCTAGTTTTGGCACACTTGAGGAAGGAAAGGTTCCCAAGGGGAACATACAACAAGCTAAAAATGAAAAAAATCGGGCCATGCAAGGTCCTGGAGAAATTTGGAGAGAACGCTTATGATANATATTTAATGTTTTAGATTTATACCCATACAAGGCTGGATAGGTAGAGGCAAGAACTGTGGATCCAGAAGTCCAGTGGCAGAAGCATATGCCGACTACAGAAAATCCACAAATGGAATGCATACTGGATAAAAGAGTGGGTAAGAAGACCAGGAGGAAAGAATACTTTGAGTATCTGGTCAAATGGAAAAATAACCCATTGGAGGATTCCAGCTGGGAAAGCGAAGCGATGATACAAAATCATGGACAGACCATGCAGGAGCTCATGGACAGGAGCCCATGAAATTTTTCAAGCCGAGGAGTATGATGCAGGAGCATCGCCAACACAATCAAGCGAGCCAACACATCAAGCGGAAGATAGTTGGACAAGCCAACACACATTTTTGAAAATAATTTGGGAATTGTTGCGTAATCTTAAATGATCCATTTAAGAGATGGCACACTTGTATTGTAATGGACCTTGAGCCTTTAATCTCTCGTCCTTAGGTAGATAGACGACATTTACTTTAGTTAATGCTGGTAGATAGAATTTAATTGTAGATTTGATAGTTGCGATTGTGAGCAATGTATCGAAAGACTGCTGCTGCAGGAGTGCGCAGGGTCAAAAGACTTCAACACTTAGAAGTTGTTGAATATTTTCCGCAAGGGATGCGCGCAAGAAGTTCTCAAAAGGACTTAAGAAGTCGAGAACAAACCCAGAAGAAGTAGGTCTTCGAATCCTTCGAAGGATTTCCCAGAGAGGTTGGCCTTGAAGCGTTCAAGCAAGCGCTGAAAGTTCACGCGCAGGTGAGTAAGCCTTCGTGGGGAGAAGTTCTTTGTTCATTTCATAGATTTTCATAAGGAAGGAACGGATGGTCGGAAATCTCCGAGGAGATTCCGCGAGTTCCGAGGACCGTCAGATCTCGTAGAGTTGCATGGAAGTTACAGAGCGAAGGTCCAAATAGACGAGGCTCAAGAGAGGCAGAATCGTCGATCAAAGTCACAGGAGCCGTTAGATATACCTGAGATATCGTGTCTTGCGAACTTGGGTGTCGAAGACCCAAAAGTTGTGGAGAAAGAATCGCGAGGCGCAAGGATGCGAAGCGGCAAGGCGACGAGAAGATCATGGTTTTTCATCTGAGGAGGACAGGTGGCGAGAGACCAACAAATCTCACGAACTCAGGAGTTCGCAAGGTGAAAGACCAAGTGTTGGGCACCCAATGTCACAAGACGCGAGGTCCCGACAGCTACGGAATTAGGGTGGGCCCTAGCGGCGTGACGAGTGGAGGATAGGTGGTGTAGTATCAGCATTTCGGTGCCTCGAGACACGAAGGGTGAAGATCACAGTGTTGGGAGTCGTGAGTTGCGAGGTCACGATAGGGACGAAGTTCTGATAGCGGAGTAAGGAAAGTCAGCGATTGACCAACATCTCGGGTCTCAGTGATTCGAGAGCCCAGAATTCAACTTTGAACTCGTGAGGCCGTGAGTTTCGATTTCCCGGATAAATAGAAGGAGGGGAGTCGAGCGAAGAAATCTGTGGGTAGATATCTCCCGAGAAGGATATAGAAGGACGTTTTAGTTCTTCGGGGCTAAATAGAAGAAGAGGGTCTTGTGTGAGAAGCGTGCCTGAGGGTGCGCCAACCATCAGAACTCCTGGGTACCGAAGTCCCAAAGTCCCAAAGACATTGGAGACTGAAGAACCGTAATAGGTTCTAAGGGAGACAACTGTGTTGTGGGCCCAGAGAGAAAGGAAACCAAAATTTCAGATTTCAGGGATTGTAGCGACAAGAACTTAGGATTCACTTCATAGTTAACTCCCGGGTACCAAAAACTCGAAGTCCCAAAGTCCCGAAATTCGTAGAGCCGAACAAAGCTCAAAAAACTTTGTGAAGTCAAAACATTTTTCTTGTTCACGTTGGCTTATGAATGTTGTAAGTTTTCTTGAAGGTTTAAAGGCCTGACAAACTTCAGATTGATTGCACATTGTGTGTGCAGAGTTCAATGAATGTTAGGAAAGCCAAGAATAGACGTCGAGTAAGGAAATGGAAGAGGTGCGGAGTGCCTCCATTTCAAAGGACGAAAGACAAGGAAAGGATGTCAACTTGGGAGTCGAACGAACAGAATCTATTGGGCACGAAAAAGAGATAGATAAAGAAGGATGTATGATGAAACTCATTGAAAACTTGCAGAAGGATGCCCAGGCTCATCGAGCTGATAGCCGAAAGCTCATGAAAATCAGGGATCGACAGGGTGAATTCAACTTAAAAATGTTGAAGAGCCTGGAAAGAATAGAAAAGAAAGTGGAAAAAGAGAGTGACACAAGCAGATCAAGAAGTGTCAGAACCCTTAAGAGGAGAATAAGATCGAGGAGTGGTAGTAGACATTATCGTCTCTCCCCGAAGAATTCTAGCAAAGAAACACACAGTAGTTCAAGCCCGTCCCCTACCAGAAAACACCGAAAATATGGAAAGGGTGAATTGAAAGGGGAGATGAACAAGATCAAGCCTCCAACATTTGATGGAGAACATAAGAAGGAGGAAGATGTCGAGACATGGTTTCTTGGCATGAAGAAATATTTCCAACTGCATAACTACTCCGCTCATGCAGAAGGAATAATTGCGATGTATCAGCTAAAAGGA
The DNA here is from genome assembly GCA_010110895.2 of Picea sitchensis. Taxonomy (NCBI): domain Eukaryota; kingdom Viridiplantae; phylum Streptophyta; class Pinopsida; order Pinales; family Pinaceae; genus Picea; species Picea sitchensis. The sequence goes on along the minus strand of SNQJ01S0015469.1, from coordinate 30,330 downwards.
AAAGCATCCATGTGGTTGGATCAATTTGTGCAAGTGCAACACATCAGAGAGAAAGATATCACTTGGAAGGAGTTTAAGAGGTATTTCAAGAAGAAATACCTGACCAAAAGATATTATGACAGAAAGATGAAGGAGTTCTTTGAACTCAAGCTAGGCAGCATCACCATTGATGAGTACGAACAAAGTTTCTTAGAACTGTGGAAGTATGTTCCATTCATCAAAGATGAGACTGTCAAGATTCATAGGTATCTGAGTGGACTTCCACCTTCCATCAGTGATAAGATTCAATATGATGATCCTAAGACTATGGAAGAAACAATAAGGAGGGAAAAATGCTTGTATGAACAACAAAGAGAAAGGCCTATCCTTTGGAAGGCTTGGGATGACCAGAAGAGGTTTAAGAAGGAACAGAGGCAGAAGGGAAACAAGCCTCCCTTTTTCAGAAATAGTCCTCAGGGACAGTCATCTTTTAGAGATCCCAGAAAGCTAAAGGGAGTGAGAAAATGCCTAGACCGCCACCTATGGAGTGTTGGGGTTGTAAAGGGAACCATAGGTACAGAGACTGCCCCCACAGAAAAGATAAAGCGAGAACCGTCCAAAATGTTCATCAAGCTGAGACAATCGAGGATATGGGAAATAGAATGCCAAGGATCTATGTAGTTGTGGACAACAAGCAAGCAGAATTTCAATCGCACATGATTGAAGTGGAAGGTATGATTAACAACCGACCACTAATTATTTTAATTGATTTAGGGGCTAGCCATAGTTATGTAGATCCTAGGGTGGTGGAAAGTTTGTGTTTATCAAGAAGAAAGAATGAAAAGTTTTGGCTAGTGTAGTTAGCCACAGGAACCAAGAGGAAGGTCACTCAATTGGTTAAGTCGTGTTCAGTGGACATGAAAGGATTGAGCATTAAGGTTGAATTGAATATTCTGCCTTTAGGATATTATGATTACTTAATTGGGATGGACTGGTTGGACCAGCACCATTCCCTCCTGGACTGTCATAACAAGAGGTTTACATGCCTGGACGAAGAGGGAAATCATAAAACAGTCCAAGGAATTCCCAGAGCTGTGGCTATCAGAGAAATCTCAGCCATGCAGCTGAAGAAGTGTTACAGGAAGGGTTGTCAATTATTTGCAGCTCGTGTGGAAGAAGCATCCAGAGATGCAGTCTCAAATATTGGAGACCATGAGGTACTCAAAGAGTTCAAGGATGTATTTCAAGAGGCACCTGGACTACCTCTAAAGAGGGACATTGATTTTTCTATAAATTTGATACCAGGAGCAGCTCCAATTTCGAAGGCTCCTTATAGAATGAGTACACCACAACTGAAAGAGTTGCAATTGAAGCTTGAAGAGATTTTGAAGAAGGGTTACATTCACCCAGGCGTGTCACCTTGGGAAGCCCCGGTCCTATTCGTGAAGAAGAAATATGGGACGTTGAGGATGTGCATTGATTTCTAGCAGTTGAATAAGGTAACTATCAAGAACAAGTATCCTCTACCAAGGATTGATGATCTTTTCTATCAGTTGAAGGGTGCAAGATCCAAGGAACATGGTCAGCACCAAGGAACATGGCAGAAGTTAGATATTTTATGGGTCTAGCAGGCTATTACAAAAGGTTTATAGTAGGGTTATCAAAGTTATCTCACCCTATTACTTCCTTGCAAAGGAAGGAGAAGAAGTTTCAGTGGACTGAAGAGTGTGAGAACAGTTTCTAGTGATTGAAGAAGTTGTTAGCCAGTGCTCCAATCCTAAGGATTGCAGATCCAAATATGGATTTCGTGGTGTGAACAAATGCGTGTAAGGAAGGACTAGGAGGATTTCTCATCCAAGAGGGATTTGTAATCTGTTATGAATCCCGAAAGCTAAAAGAGCATGAAAGGAATTATGCCACTCACGATTTAGAGCTGGCAACAATCATCCATGCATTGAGGAAATGGAGACATTACCTCATGGGAAGGAGATTTGAATTGAGAACAGACCACAATGGTTAGAAGTATTTATTTGATCAGGCAACTTTAAATGTCAGGCAAACCAGATGCCTAGAGTTTCTTTGTGAATATGAATTTGATATCAAGCATATCAAAGGGAAAGAAAATAAGGTGGTTGGTGCACTTAGCAGAAAAGTGCACGAATTACATGCTACATCCATTAGCATGTACAGGACCGAGATTAAGGACATAATTTTGGAAGCTGCAAATGCTGATTTGCAGTATAGAGGTCTGGTAGAAAAGCTACAGCACCATGAGAGACCACAAACCTAGGGAAGTTACACCTTGGAAAATGATGGCTTACTTCTATATAAAAACAGAGTGTATGTACCCAATGTCCGAGAGCTGAAGTTGGAAATTCTAAAAGAAATGCATAACATGTCTTATGATGGACATCCTGGATATCAGAAGACTATAGCAATATTCAAAAGCCATTATTTTTGGTTGGGTATGAAGAGAGAGATCGTTGAATACATCGCCAGATGTATGGAGTGCCAAAAAGTTAAGGCTGAGCTTAGGCACCCAACAGGGTTGCTACAACCTTTAACTATTCTTGAGTGGAAATGGGAAGTGGTGACAATGAATTTTATTATGAGATTGCCCAGAACAAGCTAGCAGCATGATTCAATCATGGTGGTGGTGGACAAGCTTACAAAAGATACCCATTTTATTCCACTGAAACCACTCAGAAGGAAACAAATGTTGTTGATATCTTCTTAAAAGAAGTGGCATGCTTGCACGGAATTCTTAAGACGATTGTCTGATAGGGACCCGAAATTCACCTCGAATTTTTGGAAAGGATTGTTTAAGGGATTCATAACGAATCTGAACTTTAGTACAACATATCATCCTAAGTCTGATGGACAGACAGAGAGGGTGAACAAAGTAATAGAAGACATGCTGAGAATGTACGTGATGGACAAACCATCAAGATGGGAATACTACCTTCATTTGGTAGAATTCGCCTACAATAATAGGTATCATGCTTCGTTGAAGATGAGCCCATTTGAAGCACTTTATGGAAGAAAGTGAAACACTCCAGTGAGTTGGGATAATCCAGCTGACAGAGCAGTAGTTGGGCTTGAGCTGCTCAAAGAGATGGAAGACCAAATGATAAGAATTAAACAGAATTTGAAAATTGCCCAGGACAGGCAGAAGAGTTATGTTGATAAGAACAGAAGCCATAGAGAATACAAAGTGGGTGATCATGTTTTCCTAAAAGTAAAAACTAACAAGATTTCCTTAAATCTGGGAAGTTGCGCCAAGTTGGCAGCAAGATTTTGTGGGCCATTTGAAATCCTGGAAAGGATTGGGCAGTTGCATACATGCTTGCATTACTTGCATCTATGACTGTACATAATGTGTTTCATGTTTCACTGCTTAAGAAATATATACATGATGCTAATCATGTTATTGAATGGAATGTGGTTCAGGTGGAACTAGAAGGTGTCCTGCAAGTTCATCCTATGCGCATATTGGACAAGAAAAACAAACAGCTCCAGAATCGAGCTATAGGGCTTGTAAAGGTCCAGTGGACCTGGTACGGTCCTGAGCACGCGACATGGGAGCATGAAGATGTTATACGGGAAGAGTACCCACATATTTTTGAAAATTTTGGTAATCTTGCAGATGCAGTGTGAAAGTTGCACTGAGGACAGTGCAAAAATAAGGGAGGGGGATTGTAATGTCCCCAAGGCTGAGCCCTGTTGTAAATCATACTTGTGAAATGAATTGTAAATATGTTTTATAGGCTGGTGAGCCAAGTATATATAAGCTAGTGGGATTTTGTGATTATTAGGCTAGAGAGCCTAAGGGTTGTAGGCCAAGGGCCTAATTTTGTACTTATATGTATGCAACACATTAATAAAATATAAACACCACCGCGTGCAGTCCGAAACGATGAATGACTGATGGGGGAATAAGCATCCACAGAAAGGGAAAGTGATTAGGGGCTGGAAGGTGGGAAAGGGGGATAAGTGTTAAGCCTAGCTGGCTTAAGTCCTTGGGGAATAATATTAAAATATTATTCCAAAGAGACATGTGAAAATATATGTTTTTATCCTAAGTTCTTTTGGAATGACATGTGACTTCCAAATGAAGGGAACGTGTGCTGAAGGAATGCATGCAGTTGCATGGGTGACAAGTTTCAACCAAGGCGCATGTAAATAAAAGGGCTAAGATGAGTCATGAGAGGGTTCATCCTCCATTCCACCCTGGACTATCCTGAGCATGAATCGTGTGACCTCTGCAAGAGTACCACGTACGCCTCTGAAAAGGAAAAGGATGTGTTAATTTCTGAAAAGCTGAAGGATCCTCTATCTGAGCACCAAGCCTATGCATGGAGTCTTTTCCCAAACAATAACCATGAGACCATCCGCCATTGTTGAACCTATTGGAAAGACGTGACTATTTTCCCCATTGGTTGTTGTGGCCACGCAGTGTTGGACTGTGTGTGGCTTGTTGGCTAGTTGTACAACACTCTCTCCATATGAGAGAGGTGATTGAGGTTAGAAGAACAGGTTGTTGTCCTGTGAGCGATTCTCTCGAGGTGAGAGAGTTTGCAGAGGAAGGAGAGAACTCCTGGAAGGAACCCTGTAGCTGCCACAGAGCTTGGAGACTTCCGGTCCGGTTTATTGTTGAAACTCAAGGAAAGGGAGGTTAGCAGCCAAAGGACTGTCTAGGTGGCAGGGAAGGTGTATACTCCCAGGGTAGAACAGGCATGTGAGGAAGGAGAGTCTGTGGGTAGTGAGGATGAGTGGTTCCTGGGAGATAATTTCTTCCTTGTGACTGTGTGTTTTCCCTCTAACCTCAACCTAGCTTAGGATTCCTTAACTTGGGATGGAGCTTAGTCCCAACTCGGGGGTGACCCACTGCTGAGCTGATGAGCAGTGTGGTCTAGGGATGGGAGTTTCGTGGAAGGCCTACACTTGGTTGGTGGAACTACCACTGTTTCAAAGATAAGTACTAGGTGATGCTTTAATTATTCTTTTGTATCTCTGTGTATTATAATTATCATGTATTCTGTTGTGCATATGAATTAATGCTAATGCCATGTTTAAAATTATGATAACAGTAATTTTTAGACTTACTCTAAGCTTAAATGTGTTTCATTGCTTAAATGAATGTTGTTTTATAATCAAAGAGTTATTGTTATATTTCTTTGAAGTATGGTAACAGAAAGTGGTGTTACATGTTGTGTATGCAAGGAAGATATAGGTGGTCTTCTCGCAATTGATCTTGTGATTGGGCTACTCACTCTGGGTATTTCCTCCACTTCATCACCAAATTCCAAATTGTAGCCTCCTACCCTTTTTCTTAGTCGGTTGGCTTGGTAGTGAGTCATCAATCTCCTTTCCCTTCCCTTTGTCCTTTTCTGTAGACCTTATCTCTTTTCCAGTTGACTGTTTAGAAACCATTTTTTCTGTAGGTGAGGGCGTGTCTCCTTTAGGATCTAGAAGGATGTTTGTTGAGGCCAAGAAGGGGTCCCATTATCTTTTCACCTTCCCAAGTTCTTATACCACTAACAATTTGACCAAGGATAAGTGAAACAAACTGCTCTCCAGCTGATCATCCCTAGCTTGTACTTTGTCTGCATTTTTCCTAGGCTTTTGTATAGGTAAAAAGGTAGGTTTAAAGGGTTCTCTTTAGTAAAATGCATTAGAAGCCTTATGTGATATTGATATACCATGTCAAATATTCCCTCATAAGTGAAATACCTTTGAACCACCCTTAACAACTTCTCATAATGCTCAATTATGCATTCTCTAGGGATGGTGGAACTAAATTTCTCTTTCTTGTACTTGGTTTTGAGAAAATCAGTGTAGAAAACTAGATCAAGGGGAATACCTTTAAACCACTTTTCTCTTTGAATTCAAATATCAATTGCACCAACCACTATCTCTTCTTACACTTGGAAGGTGAAATCAACAATTCTTCACTAAACTCCATTTAGGTTGAGGGCCAATTCCTTTGTTACATGTGCATTGTAACCCTGGATCTTCTCACAAAACCTTATGGAACCAACCTGTTCAAATGAAACCCTAAATGATGGATCATAATTCACCATCTTTAAATTTTGTGGCACACACCTCAACACACTACCTCCTTTGTGATATTTCTTCCTTCCTTGAGCAACCATGTTGTGGATGCAAGAATAAAAAAAAAGGGACTCATAAAGATGAGTAAACTTCAAGGGATGAAATATGTTAGTAGTCTTTGCACAATGAGAAACAAGGCTAATGTTTACTTCATTGTCAAAGGGTTCATCATAGGGAACAACTAATTCTTGATCTCAGGTATGCAGGTGCATGGTATTTGGTAGAAATTAAGCTTTACCTTTCAACACTTGCGCAATGAAAATAGGGGATGCGTAGCATGAGAAGAGGATATGTAGTGTGAGCAGAGCATGCATAGTGCACTAGCATGTATTTGTATAGTGTACAATAGGTATTTTGAAGCGAGTGGAGCAATTCGATCTTTATGGGAGAATAGGTCTGATCGTTGGACGAGGATGTTGTGCAGTGAAAAATAGGTGATAAAGACAAAAGTAAGTTGAGAAAATGAGATTTTGAAAGAGATAAGTAAGTTTGGGATGACAAGACACTTTAGGTAGTGACTAGGTACTTGCACAACATGATTACACAACATGTGTAATTTCCTACAATCTAAGTAAAAAAAACACTTCATAGGTAATAAAATTGCCATAACGATCTTTGATGACCCTCCAATACACCATATGTCATTATGCTCCATGACATCATCAGAAAACTACCTCACCTAGACCTATGACTTGAATCTTTTTCATATGCCAATTAGATTTTACTTGAAAATGACCCAATGACCTTGACAACATTTTATGAGAGACAAATATTTTAAAGGAACACAGACACTCAATGACTGAAGTTGGAATTCATTGATCTTCTCAAGGCCAAAGCATGACTTTGTAAACTGCTAACAGCCCTATAACTCTACTTTGAAAATACTGATGCTAACATTTGGCTCCAATGGGGATTCTATCCTCTCTGTGTAAAAAAGACTCTAAAAATGAAAAAATCAAATTACCGACAAATTTTTTTCAAGCTCGATATTACTAGATAAACTCAACATAACTTTAGGGCCTTCACTTCATGCTTCAATTTCTGTTGAAATGAAAAACTTCAACTTCTCTATCTGAAAAATAAAAATGGTTATTTACAATGAGATGAAAAGACCAAAATACTTTTAAGAAAAGTAGTGTTTGAGAAACATGTCATTCAGAGGCCCTCCACCAATGATATTTCCATTGATCTCTTGCAGCAGATAAGCATTTCCCCCATGATAAACAACATTTCTAAATGTTCCCAACTATAGGTGGTCAAACTTTCCATGCTTCCCCTTATCTTCATTTCTTTCATCCCACTTCAGCATGAGATCATCTACCTTGAAATCACCAATGTTTGTATGTCTGTCAAAGACCCTTTTCATTTTTCCTCATGGAGTTGTGAGTTGTTGAACACTTTCTCTCTCATTTTTTGCACATGAATGAGTTGATTTATCCTTCTTTGAGAATCACTTGGCTCAACCTCCTTTTCTTGTAGGAACTTCATCACTAGAACCCCTAATGAAGTAGGGAAAATTACATATGTGCCATATAAAATATAAAAAGGTTATTTAGTAATAGACCTCTTAGTGGTGATCCAATCATCCCACGGTGCATAAATAAGTTTCTTGTGCCAAGCCTTATTTTTTTCCTGTAAAATATTTTTGATAATTCTTGTCAGGAACTTGTTGGATGACTCAACTAATCCATTATCACATGGGTAATAAGATGTGGAATGACCGAGAGTTCTGTTGTAATCACTGCAAAACTTTTCCATTCTCTTGGACTTGAACGATGTTGCATTATCATTTATGATTTTGGCTTGACAACCAAACCTAGACAGAATGTTGCTTTCTAAAAATTGAATAATAACATCATCAATAGCTTTCCTTGTTGGAACTGCTTCAATCCATTTGATGAAGTATTATGTAGCTTTCAATATCCATCTATGTTGAGCTGAATATGGTGGATGCATATATCCTATAAAATGAAGGCCCCATTTCCTAAACAATGCTTCAACAAAAATAGGTTTTAATGGAAAGGGTTTCCATTTCCTTTTTCCATAAAAAATATGACACTCATGACAACTTGACACCTCCTTATACACATAAAAAAAAATCACGGCCCAATAAAATATTGCTCTTAATATCTTATGCATAGTGGTTTTCCAATAATGGTGTCATCAACAGTCACCTTTATGAAATTATTTAATAGTTTGTTTTACTTATCCTTCCAATAAACAACTTAGAAAAATTCCACATGGATCTTTCCAATTCATATAATCATCTAGAAGACAAAATTTTGCTTCTTTTAACTTCGGAAATCTAACTTTTTTTTTTCTTAGTTCAGGAGGAGCTTGTAAATTTATTAACACATAGATAATACCAAGATACCATGGAGATTCAAGAAATTTATGGGATACCTATGGGACTACTTCTTCCTTTGAATTTTCTGATTGGTAAGCAATAAAATTTGTCCCCAAGACTTCATAATTGATTGTGTCATAAGTTTAGCAATCCGCCGACCTTTGAAAATCTTTGTAGGATTTATCTCGAGGTCATACTCTAATAAGACAACTATCCATTTTTATCTTCTTCCTTCAATATCAAACTAAGTTAAGATGTCTTTCACAGAATTGTTGGGCACATAAACAACAACATGAGAATGTAAGATATAAATTATGAATTCTTTTAGGGATTTTACTAGTTAATATTCTTTGTTCTCCATGATGTCATACTTCAAGGGAAAATCTCTCATAGTTCTGTTGTAATAAGCTACGGGCCTTTCAAAAATTTGTTCATCTTTTTGTAACAAGACACTAGAAATATTGTTATGATGCAAAAGAGAACAAGATGAAATCCTTCTCATAATATGGACTAACCAATATTGGTGCCCTGGTCAATGCTACTTTTATGTCCTCAAAGGATCTCATGGCTTCTAGAGTCCACTTTATCTCACTTCCTTTTTCTGAGCATGTAGGTAATTTACTTTATGATTTCAACCATATTAGGGATAAACCTCCTCATAAAGTTTATTCTTCCAATAAAAGACTGTACCTCCTTTTTTCTCATGGGTGTGTCAATCTTCATAATTTTAGCAACTCTGTTGGGTTCTATCTTTATTCCTTATTTCGAGATGATATGACCAATTAGTTTACCCTCTTGCATTCCAAAGTTGGATTTTTTTGGATTTAATGAAATGGAAAACTTCCTACATTTCTGAAAAAACATTTTTAAATGTTTTATATGTTCATCATTAGAATATGAAAACACAGTAATATCATCTAAATAAATGAAAATGAACTTATCTTTATGATCAACAGAAGCCACATCCATATCCCTTTGGAAATTTTCCCCTACATTCATGAGCCCAAAAGGCATCTTGGCATACATGAATGTACCCCATGGTGTTGTGAAGGTTGTCATCTCTTGATCATCAATATGCACCATGATTTGGTTGTATCCAGAAAATCCATCAAGCATTGACATTTTATGTGATCCAACCACTTTCTCAAGAATGTAATCCATCTTGGGAAGAGGATAATTATCTTTGAGGGAAACCGTGTTCAGATTTTGAAAGTATACACATAACCTTCTTTCACCACTTTTATTTCTGACATGAACTAAATTATCCAACCATTTAGAGAATCTTAAAGACACTATAATTTTAGCATCAAACATCTTTCTTATCTCTTTCTCAATTAATGGCAGGAACAAAGGATTAATCCTTCTCAATTTATGTTTGAAAGGTTTTTGATCATATTTTATTGGAATTACATGTTGAATCATCTTAGTGTCATAAACCTTCAAATCCTCATAGCTCCAGGGAAAAAACATTTGGAAAATCCTTCATTAGGATGATATACCTTTCCTTGATTTCTGGACTGAGTGTCTTGGACAGTTTGATAATCTTAGGATTTTAAAACATTTTTTTCTAATCTCAGATTTAAACATCTGTAATTTGTTAGCACTCGAGAATTTCTTTGGGCTGTATCAAATAAAACCTCGAGGTAACAGTTTCAAGCAACTTTAGATTGTATTCTAACCTATACAACAAGAGAGGGCTCTCTCATATGTCTAATGAATGGTAATAAATCAAATAATTTATCAATAAATGCACATACGTCATATTATTCAATAGGATAGGTTTGTTTTTGTTTTTGAAAGGGCTGGTAGGACAAGCAAGGAAAAGGTACCATTGGGCAATGGAGTCAAGGCCTCAATTTCAATGTTTTTACAGTCAACAACTCGTTGGTTTCTTTCTGCAGATTCGAGGAAAAATAGGTTTTATTCTCAAAAAATAAATGATATGAGATGAGAGATGGAAAGGAGAAGAAATCCCACAACACTACATGAATCAATTAGTAGATGAATCTCCAATGCAACTTTAGAATAAATGACATAGATTAATTACTAAACAGAGAATCAAATGAAGATGGATTCTATAAAAGGAAACATTAACACATAAAAATAATCATTAGTGTGAAAGGAGCATCAAACCCGAATTCCTACCACTTACTCTCAAACAATGTTAGAAGAAAAACATAATCATGGAAATGATATACAAGAAACACATATTGAACATAAACACTATGATGAATCTCAAATTTCATAAATAGACAACTTCTACATTAACTTCAAAGAAATAAACAAGTCTTGATACCCCAAGGGTCTAACCCCTCTCTACTCTCGTACCATGAAATTTATAGCACTATAGGTCCTTTACAACTCACCATTTAGAACTCCAACCCATTTCCCAAAATAAAAACCATTACAAACAACAAATGACATGTTTTAACTGATTTCCTGCTTTTTAGGATGCGAAATTATGAAAAATAATCTTCAAAACACCACTTGTAATTATCAAAATGTAACAACTATGTAAAATATGAGAATGGTTTTTGTATGTATTCTCGTTCTAAAGAAAACCCTCTCTCATTTTATTGAAAAGCATCTCCCGTTGGCTGGAATATGTGTCGTAAAAACATGTATCAAACATAAAATCACGAAAACTAAAAAATAGGGCTCAAATATTCCTTCAAATATCCCAATCTGTGACACATTTTGAAAATATGAGAGATGTTTTTTATTATTTGGCTTTTCCTTGACAAAAAACTCTTGGTTATTTTAAAATTTATTCTCCATTTTGTCACAAAGTGATCTCAAAGTTTACCACTAAACCAGTAATTTACGCAGCGTGACACCATCTTTTGTGTGACAACATCCTCTGCGTGACAACATCCTCTGCACAAAAACATCCTCTGCATCCTTTCCACTACAAAATCCTCTATGTCCTCTACACAACATCATCATCTACAACCCCTACATGACATCATCCTCTGTGTCCTCTACACGACAACATCCTATGCGCGACAACATCCTCCGCACGACAACATCCACTATGTGACAACATCTGCTACATCCTCTGCACAACAACATCATATGTGTCCTCTGTGTGATAGCATCCTCTATGCGACAACATCCTCTGTGAAACAACATCCTATGCGTGATGACATCCTCTATGCGACAACATCCTCTATGCGACAACATCCTCTGTGCGACAACATCCTCCACGTGACATCATCCTCCCTATGGTGCACAACAAGTTTTGTAGCACACAGTTGCAAATGGAAATGGAAATAATAAATGATAAAGCTTTCTTTTGAAACCTACCCTTGGAGATGTTAGATGATGATAGGAATAAAAATAATATTGGTGTTAACAGGCATGAATTTGAAAACTGTTGACATACCTCTAACCTTAGCTACAAAAATAATGGTTCTAACAGTTGGCCCCAATGGGGATGTTATCCTCCCTACGAGGTAGTAAAGAACAATAGACCAGGTACCTTATCCATTAGGCTATGCCCAAACCATATACTGTGATCTCCAACCTATAATCTGTTTCTCCACCAACTTGTTCTGCAACTGAACCAAATCCAAACTGAAAATAAAAATTGAAAAATGCTGAAAGAAATGCTCGCCATGTTGAGCTTATTTGCACCTACCTACCCTAATTGCTGAAAAAACTGCCAATCAAGTGAAATCAAAATGCCAATGCAACCATGCAATCACTCTATCCACTATTTGTTTTCTTTGCACATGCTTTCTCCAAAACCTGTTTACTAATGATTCATTCAAAAATGTATCTATAAATTCAAATCTCAAAAAATTAAAAACATTGGCACTGTTAACCACCTCCAAAAAAAATGCAAATGGATCCTCAAAAACATACATAAAACAATCATGCTTCACCCCTTCCACTGCATCCTTGTTTTCATGTAATTCAACTTGTTGATTACCACAAAAGGATGAAAAATATGTTGAGACTATTGGAAATAACAATCTTTTGAATCAGAAGACAGTACTTGCTGAAATGAAACCCCTAGTGGAAATAAATCCCTATCTAACACTGACGTTGATTGACCATCGTATTTATTTCCAAGAAGGTAGTTGATCACAGGCTACAAATCTGAACTAAAATAACCTTCCATGTAATCAACAACAAGGTCATTCAAAGTATGAGAAGGTTGTTGGTCCTCTTCACTGATAACGATTTGCTCATGTAAGACAGTGTCAATGTGAATGCAGTTAGACTTCACTCCTTCCTTTGTTACTAATGATTTACTTTCAACAATTCAAAGGAAGAAAAACATAATGGAAGATAATTTTCATTGGCAAGTCCATTGTTTTCTTCATATTCAACGTCATTCCTAGAGGATTTCTGATTTGAAACATTGTAAATATTTTTCTTCGACAATTTGAAAGAAGCAAAACACAATGAAAAAGTTATTTCATTTGATTCAAAACTTTCTTCTTTTTCTTCACTGTTGTCATATGAACATTTGTCAATTTCTTTGGATTGCTGAAAACAATCATTTTTAGATCCAGAAAGTGCAATTGCTTGTTCAGAAGAGTCAACCTCATATTCATCATTGTACTAATCAAAATTGGGTTCACCACAAATCTTTGTAATGTTATCAAACATGAAAATTGAGGCAACGACTTGTTCTTCTCCAAGCTAATCTGCAAATTCACATTCATGGTTTTCTACAAGTGCATACATAAAATAGTCAATTTCTTCCTCATTATAACATGGATCCAAATTTAAATCAGTATCAAATCAATTCGAGAGTATAGTGTGTTCTTCAAGATGATCATCATTCTTTTCCAACACATCCTCATGAAATCCTTCAAGAAAACTTATGACATGATCATCCTCCTTCATATTATGCACAGTCTGTGGTTCCTCAGCTTTCAATTTCTCATCCAAAATCTGATTTTGCAACTCCTTACATGCTTGAATATTGTCTGCAACTTCCTGAGCATTGTTGAACATCTGCTGCAAATACATAGACTTCATCTCCATTAAAAGAAAAGATAAGTCTGATTGAAAGGTTGTTACATAATGGAGAATGGAAGCAACTTCAGGAGGTTGGACTTCTTTAGGAAGTTTATAATAAAGACTAGCAAACCTCCTACTGAAATTTGAGATGGTTTCATCTTTCATTCTTCTCATGGCATAAAACTTTGAAAGGAGCATATCCCATGAGTTTCTCTCACTCCAAAATCTACGGAAAGTGTCCCTCAATTCATCCCATGAGATAATCGACCAAGGCTGCAAATATCTGAACCATGCTTTGGAATCTCCTTATAAGGACTGAGAAAAGGCCCTTATAGACACATCATCATGTTCAATCTCAAAAAGGTCTATAAAATGCTCAATACTTGAATATGTTTTTCATCTTAATGTCCATCAAGCTCTCCATTGAACCTAGCAAGGTACTTATAATGTTTCAGAGGAAAGTAATGAAGGGTGGAAGGAAATTTAAGAGGACCGTATCTTTCTTGAATCTTGGAGGGTGCATGATTAAGAAAATAAGGTACAAGCTTAGATTTGGTTTCATTAAGCTCTCAAGAATGATCATGAACATCATGTGGCTCAGAGGAAGGATCTTGGTGAATATCAATTATACAAGAAGGAGGTATACCTACAGTTTGCAATAAAGGATATATAAGGGTAGATAGTTGGGCCTCATTTGAATGCAGTTAGTGAAACAATATTCTTTTGAAAAACTCAGGAAAGTAAAATAAGATATTGATAAAACAAAAAAGTACTTCTTGAACTAAATTTAAGCTCGAGTACCTGATTTTTCCATATTGCTCTTCCATATCTCTGTCAACAGGTCTCATTCTCCAGTGGAGTCTTTGAATCGCATTTGAATCTTGATTAGAGTCGCCAAGTGAATGGTACAACCACCTTGTTTTTGACCTCTTTTCACCATCATAAGTCAAATATAATCTTTTTCGTTTTATCCCAGGGAAAATTTCCCCTTCAATCCCCGACAACGGTGCTAAAAATGTTAACACTCGGGAATTTCTTTGGGTTGTATGATAGAAAAACCTGAAGTAACAAATTAAACCAACTTTAGATTGTATTCTGACTTATACAACCAGAGAGGGCTCTCTCTTATGTCTACTCATTGGAAATAACTCAAAGGATTCATCAATAAATGCACAGGGGTCAGATTCTGCAATAGGACAGGTTTGTTTTTGTTTTTAAAAGGGATGGTAGGAACAACAAGAAAAATGTACCATTGGGAAATGGAGTCAAGGCCTGAATTTCAATGTTTTTATAGCCAACAATTGGTTGCTTTATTTCTGCATATTCAAGGAAAAATAGGCGCTATGCTCAACAAATAAATGATATGAGATGAGATATGGAAAGGAGAAGAAATCCCACTACACTGCATGCATCAATAAGTGGATGAATCTCTAGTGCAGCTTTAGAAAAAAGGACACAAAGATTAATTACTAAACAGAGAAGAAAATGAAGATGAATTCTGTAAAAGTAACCATTAACACATAACAAGCATCATGAATGTGAAAGGAGCATTAGAAATAGACGAATTCCTACCACTTACTCTCATAAAATGCTAGAAGTAAAACATAATCATGGAAATGATATACAAGAAACACATATTGAACATAAAGACCGTGATGAATATCAATTTCAGAAAGAGGCAACTTCTGCATTAACTTCAAAGAAATAAACAAGTCTTGATCCCCCAAGGGTCCAATCCCTCTCTAATCTCATACCAAAAAATATATAGCACTATAGTTCCTTTACATGCCACCATTTCTAAATCCAATCCCTTTTCCCAAAATAGAAACCATTACAAACAGTAAATGACAAGTTTTAACTGATTTCCTATTTTTTAGGAGGTGAAATTATGAAAAATAGGCTTCAAAACACCACTTGTAATTCTCAAAATATAACACTTGTGTATACTATGAGAACGGTTTTTGTATATAATCTCGTTATAAAGAAAAACCTCTCTCGGTTTCTTGAAAATCATCTCCATGTGGCTGGAATACGTGTTGCAAAAACATGTCTCAAACAGGAAATCATGAAAACAGAAAAATAGGGTTCAAAGATTCCTTTGAATCTCCCAATCCATGACAACTTTTGCAAATATGAGATTTTTTTTTAATTATTTGGCTTGTACTTGACAAAAACCTCTCGGGGATTTTCAAAATTCTTCTCTAGTTGGTCATAAAGTGATCTCAAAGTTGACACTAAATTAGTCATTTATGCAGCGTGACAACATCCTTTGCAGGACAACATCCTCTACATGACAACATCCTCTGTGTGACAACATCCCTTGAATGAAAACATCCTCTGTGTGACAACATCCTCTACGTGACAATATCCTCTACACGACAACATGCTCTACGTGACAACATCCTTTGTGAGACAAAATCCTTTGCACGACAACATCCTCTGAATCCTCTACGTGACATAATCCTCTCTATCCTCTATGCGACAACATCCTCTGCAAGACAACATATGCTTTGTGACAACATCATCTACGTGAAAACATCCTCTGCACGAAACAATCCTTTGCACGAAAACATCCTTCGCGTGGTGTGCAACAAATTTTGCAACGCGCAGTGAATTTTGCAGCGCACTGTTGCAAATGGAAATCTAAATAATAAATGATAAAGCTTCCATTTGAAACCGACCCTTCGAGATGTTAGACGATGCCAGGAATAAAAACAATATTGGTGTTAACAAGCATGACTTTTCAAACTACTGACAGACCGCTAAACTTAGCTATGAAGATCATGGTGCTAACATAATCTTTTCTTTTAGAGGAGTACCCAAGGAAAATACCTTCATCACATCTCGATTCAAACTTTCAAAGGTTGTCATCATCTCTTCTTATGTAGAATTTTCTTCCAAAAAACTTAAGGTGTTTGACATCTTTTGGCCTTCCTTTCCAAAATTCATATGGAGTTTTGTCACTATTAGCTTGGAGTTGTTCTCTATTCAAAATACAAACAGTTGTGTAGACTACATCCCTCCAAAATATATCTGACAATTTATCTTGATTTAGCATAGTTCTGGCCATTTCTTGTACAATCCTTCTTTTCCTTTCAGCCACTCTATTTTTTTGAGGAGTTCTTGCAGTTGAGAAGTGTCTTCTTATTCCATGATCTTCATAGAATTCATTAAAATCATCTGAGGTGAATTCTCCTCCATTATCTAACGTTTGGCATTTTATCTTCAAATTTGTTTCATTTTCAACTAATGCTTTAAAATTCCCAAAGGCTTATGATTTATTATTGAGAAAGTTTACCCAAGTCATTCTTGTGTAATCATCATTGATCAGGATGAAGTGACCATTACCTTGCATAATTTGTGATTTGGTTGGCCCACAGAGATAAGTTAGGATGATTTCCAATGGTCTTGATGTTGAATATTCATTGGTTTTAAATCTCACTCTTGTTTGTTTCCGATGTTGACAATGTTTAAAAATTGGGTTTGAGGGCCTAATGATTTTTGGCATGCCTCTTACTTCCTAGTTTTTATTGACCTTGACTGAGTTTTCAAATCTTAAATGTCCTATTGTCTTATGCCATAACCAACTTTCATCTATTTGTCCCACACAATATACTTATCTTCCAATTTTATTTAGAATGTATACATTGTTTGGAGTTCTAATTGTTGTTGCTACCAATATTCTAGTGTCCTCTTTTCTTATTCTCCATTCTTGGGAGTTAAACAGGAGTGTGTGTCCCTCATCACATAGCTAGATGACACTTAGAAGGTCATGTTTTAAACCTTCAACCAGAAGAATGTTACCTCTTTTTTCCTTCTGACTTCCAAGGATGACTTTATCTTTCCCAATTCTCTTGGAAGATTTATTATATCCAAATGAAGAAATTCCTCCCCTCTCTCCGTTTATGTCAAAGAATTTGTTTTTTATCACCAATCACATGCCTTAAGCATCCACTCTCTATGTACCAATAGTTTTCTTTGTCTTAAGCATGCATTCCTAAACTACATTCTTCCTGAGAACTCTTCTCTTGCTTTTTCTTGCAGACTTTGGTGGAAGTACTAACAACAATATGTTTTTTAATAGGGGCATGCGTTCAATTTTTTCAATCCTAAGCTTTATGGCCAAAATTATGGAATTTATAACATTCAATATCATAGTTAAACAATGGAGAAAATGAATTCATGTTTCCATTGTCAACAGGATTTTTGACTTTGTTGTTCACATATAATTATTTATTGGAGCTTTGTACATGCCTCCATTTCTTGTTTGGTTGTTTCTTAGATATGCTCTGCATTCTATTTCCTTATGTCCAAAATATTTTC
Source organism: Picea sitchensis (assembly GCA_010110895.2). NCBI lineage: Eukaryota > Viridiplantae > Streptophyta > Pinopsida > Pinales > Pinaceae > Picea > Picea sitchensis. Next base: position 12,590 of record SNQJ01S0015469.1, on the reverse strand, counting down.
ATGAAAAAAAATTACCAAGAAAGAGATATTAATACATGTTCATAGTAGGTCTTGTTGGTGTCATAACCTTTCTGAATTCATTCTTCCTGTGAAGGACAATTGGATTCTACTAATCAGGGATTTCTTCATTGGTGTTCTCATTACACTCAATGGGATTTTTGAGGGACATAACACAACTCTTGTATTCTTCCTTGGTTCTCTGTAATGTGGGTTTGGGTTTGTAACCAAGTCTAGTTTTTTCGAATGGTGATATTTTATTATTGAGCTTATTTTCTAACATCATGGAACTTTTTTCAATTTTTTTTCTATTTTTTCAACTCATCTATAATTACATCAATTTCCTTCATTAGGGAAAAACATTATTTTTCAATTTTATCACAATCTTCTTCTTTGTTTTGCAGTTGACTCATTATTTCCTCTTCAACTTTATTCTATTCATCTAGTGAGAAACCAGATCAGAATTATGTGACAATTCTAATTATCTATTATTTCTTCTACGCCTTTTTATTTCATCTAGGAAACATAGTAATTCTCCTTTTAGATCAACATCTACATATTCATTTTCTCCAATTTCTGGGATGTTGTCATTGTATTCATACTCATTGGAATATATTTCTTGGGCCATGAAGAAAACATCTTCTTCAATATCTTCATCACTTTCAGAAGATGCGTAGTCATTCTCTTTGGAATATGCATTTTTTTTTTCTAGAAGTATTTGTTCCTTTGAATTTTACCTTTTCTTTTTTCATTGGGGTTAAAATCAAATTTATTTTTGTTGTCCTTGTTTTTATTCTGAGGGAATTTGGAAGCAAAGTGTCCTACTTCACCAAAATTAAAACATTTGAAAGAAAGATTACCTTTATATTTGTAAGTTCCTCTTTGGAGCCTTTTTACTATTAGCACTAGGAATCATCCTCAGATTACATAGAAGGTAAGACCAGTACCCATCAGGTTATGTGTAAATGTAAATGAGTTTTAAAGAGGTCAAATGGGCAAGACTCAAGATAATAATGTTCTAACTCAGAAATATGGGCTAGCATGCACAGGCAATTGAGGTCTTGGCTAAATTCAGTCAGTAAGTGGGAGTAAAGGTGAATAGAGGGAAGAATTTGATGAGAAAAATGTATAGGTTTACTATAGACATCAGGTCTGTAAGCAACCTAAGGAAGAAAAACTCAAAAAATAAGATCTTCTTAAATTCAAAGTTTAAGGACACTAAAGAAACATCATAATAATATTATAATCAAACATCCATCATAATATAACTATAATAATTCATGTGAATATTTCAAGCATGAATACTTCAGAATCAAAGGAAAATAAGATGGAGTAAGAAAGATGACTTCTATTAATCAAGATGTCTCAAATTAGGTACATAACCAGTTCACAAAAACTTCATCAAAATATTACAGCATAAGGGAGCCTAGCTCAACCATTCAAACCTACTAAATCATTTAGACTATCTATTTATAACAAAAAGGGAGGAAATAGTTGGAGGTGTGAGCTAGCCTTCTTCCCATGAAAATCGACAAGTAGTTATTCCATCTAACAACTTAAACTAACAATTGTTCAATAAAAATAGAAAATGTTAGCCATTGATCCAACCAACTTTGAACTAACTTGATCTGCTTGATATGCATCTCCCTGCATGCCAAGTGTCTTTCAGATGATTGTAACTATCATCATGCTTCCAACTGCTATGTTTGTCTTTCTCCACATCAACATCCATCCACAAGAATGATATTTTGAGCTCCTTGATTCCTGGTACCTGTTGGTAGTTTCATTCGGTAGTGCTTTGGGTAGATATCCTTTGTAGTGTCTTAACCAAATTCCTATAATTTTGTAGCGCAACCTCCAAACTAGGCATCTCAAATGGGTAGTGCCATGCCTGTGTGCCTCTATCAAAATTCAGACTCTATCCAAAATTTAAGTAGTGCCACGTCTGTGTGCTTTTGTGATGAATTTTACCTCTGTCTAAAATTTCAGTAGCGCCTTCCTGTGTGACTGCATACAATTTGGTAGCGCCTCGACTGAATTCACAACACCACATTCTAATTCCTATATATTTGGTAGCACCCACAGGTCATTAGCAGTGCCATCGCTACATCAATCTTAGGTGATTAGGCAACATTAGAGGAAACAGACGGATAGGACATGAAAATTAGACAATTCTGTAGCACCATAGCACTATGGAATGTTTGTGCTACTACTATTGAAGAGATTAATTCGTTGCAGAACACCAAAAACTTTGAGTAGTATGCATTAGAATCCTATATCAGTGGAAAAAGTAGTATTCCCTTAATTACTTGTCCTTGCAAAAAGGGGCCATTCCCAAAAATGGTGCTTACTTTTCACCAATCACTTCATCAACCTGACACTCCTTCCTGTAGAAGGAGGAATTCCCTTTGGCACAACAACATGCTTCCCTTTAGCAGTAAAAGTCTTCTTCACTAGATCTGTGCTTTCCTTGGCTACTGGCTTCTCCTTTTCAATAACAGCTTCAACCAACACATTCAAGTTTCTTTGAGCCATATCATATTTGAATTGTTGCAACTCTACTTGTTGGCATGAGGGCAGACCCAGAGTTCAATGCTACAAAATCACACCAACAAAACCCTAACTATCAGCCCTTTCGACAACACCTGTGAAGTAGATAAAGTCTCACCTGAGGTAGAGGTAGGGGTGGTTGCAGGACTCGGGTGTCTACAACCTTAGCTGGGACACAGATCTATGATTATAATACTTGATAGAGAACTTAGCATTGTTAGTTCATCATTATTTAACCAATATCTAATATGTAGAGAAAACAGAGCATCGCAACATTCACCCTGATCTAATGTATTTAAGCACTTAGCATAAATAAATGGATCAGATCTAATAGATTCAAGCACTAAGAACATTCAGCTATATCAGATCTAGCATTCAGATTCATCATAAGCACAAAGTGTAAACAAATCTATCTATCTATCTATATCAAGCACTTAGCAAATAACACATAAATACACCAACACATCACACAAAGCAGAGCAAGACAACATATACATGGTTCACCCCCACCCTGGGGCTACGTCCACCATCTCTTCTACTTTATTAGCTTCTTCAATCAGATTCGTGCACAGAGCCACAAAACCCTACTCTGTATAAGACAGAAGATTTGTGCATCTCGCTAGATCCTTCTTCTTTGCATTACAACACAAATCCCTTCACAGTCTGTTACAACCACTTGCATTTAGCTCTGCAAGTCTCTCACACTATGCACAAAGCATTTACAAAACACACTTGCACTTAGCACAACATCACATAGATTCCTCTTCTTCTTACCTTACCTCGCATAGACATGTATTTATATATTACAAAATAGGACTAAGCATGGGTAATCCCATGGGATGACATTCCCATACCTGTTACATATTCTCAATTCCCAAAAAGGACCCAAAAAGGGGCCAAGATCCCGCGATCTTTGCTTTGTCTTGCACTCTTCCTTTGACAGGCTATCAAATTCCCAAAATGGTCAAACATTACCAAGAGCCCTCAAAACTTGGTCAAGGGCCAATAGGCCCCCAACACTCACCTGTGACTCCTCCCAAGTCACTCTGGTATGACTAGTTATCCTTCGAACGTCTCAAGATTGGCTCGAGCTACTTCAACTTTTTCTTGTGCTATGACCTCTTGTTCAACAAACTCTTGGATGACTGCATCATTGATAGGTCCCTCTAGATGTTGTTCAGCTGTAGTGACAACCTGCTCTAGCTCTGCTCCTTGTCCTTCTACCTCTATAAACAATTGGTATGACTTTTCTTGTACAGGTTGGATTTTATGAGTTACCTTCATAACTATGCTCTGGATAGTGTGGATCTACTATTGGGAGGTCCACTACTCTTGGGATCCCTTCATTATTTTCAAAGTTGATAGGGGATTCAACTGCGCCTGTATCTTTTCGGCTTGATACTTTGCCTCTTGGAGCTGTGAATCCAGTGGCTTTAGTTCTGGGTTCTCCATGATTTTTTCATAGGTTTGGGTACTGCGATCAATGAGTTTCTTATATTCTAGGGTAAGAGCCTTTAGCCTTTCAATTGTGCTCCAAGCGGTTGCTTCTCTTTGGTCTCTTACATCTTGTGGGGTCTCAGGTACAGTGCATAGCTCCAAATCTGCTATGCGTTGTTGTAGTTGATGGATGGCTTCTGCGAGCTAGTTCACCTGTTGTGTAACTCGGTCTTCTACCTTGATTTCTAAGACTATCACAAAGTGAAGTTCTCTGTTGACCACTTATTTTACTTCTAGTTTCTCCAAGAGCAACTGTTCCTTTTCTTTTTGTAGTTGTGATTTTTCTTCATTAAACTTTTCTTGGAGAGAAAGATTTTCTTGTTCTGTAGCACTGCATTTCTCTACGAGTACTCCTTGTACTTGTGTCAAAGCCTGGGTGGATTCTTCTATTTCCTCTTGTGCTCGTTAATCTCCCCAATGGCTATATTGCTTCGCCATGGAGAAGTGCCATGTGACGATGTTCTATTATCTCGGTGAAGCTCCACTTTTGCAAATTTTCCTTCTGCGAGGTTCCTTCTGTATCTTCCTGCAAATTTTCGATATTAGCTCTCTTCTTACTTAGTTTTATAGACTTCTTTCCAGTGAGCTTCATCTTGGTATTCCTTTTCCCATTCTGATTCTTATCTTCTTTTGGCATATTTACTTTGCATTGTTGAGATTATTTCCTAGGATTTGAGGATGATCCTTCTTCTTTATCTGGAATAGGTACCTCAATATTTTGTTGGTTTTCTAGTGTTCTTGTAACTTTGACATCTGGGTCTCTGGTGTTAAATAGATTTGATCTATTCTTATGTTCTTCAATCAAGTGTGTGATCCTTCTAGTCATGAATACTTTTAACTCTTACTTCTGTTGTTCTAAAACTTCTTCTTCTTATTTCCTTCTGGCCTGATCTCTTTCAATCCAAGGTTTTCCTAGTAGCATGGTAAATGGGGCACTGTTGTCAATAAATTTAATAATCTCAAAATATTCCTCTGTCAAAGTTCTGTTAGCAATCATAGGTATACGAGTGAGATTTCCACATAGGTTTATCAGATTTCCTTTAAATAGTCTTATTCCTCCTAATGAAGGAATCATAGCAGGCCTCCCTATAGCTTCCAAAGTTCTTTCTATCATGATATTCACCTGTGTTTCCTCATTTAGAACACAATCTATGTCGAAGTCTCCTATTCTTGCTTCAAGGAATTCTTTTTCTTTGAAGATATCTGATAATATGACATGTCGGTGGTCATTCAGGGTTTCTCTCATCTGTAACAATACTTTCTCTGATTCTTTCTAGGATTCTACCATAATATTAGTTTCTGGATCTGACTTAGGGTTTTCTTGTTTCAGATTCATTCTTTCAACTTTAGCAATCATTCTAGGGAAATCCAATACTTCACGGACCATAGCTTTACAACAAAGACGACTAGGTCTTCTCACAGGGCATTCCTTAGCAAGATGTCCTGATTTTCTGCAACTTTAACAGAGGGTTAATCCTCTCTTTCTTTTAATTGATCCCCAACCCTTTTTGTACTACGCGCTAGGATCGTGGTAGATAACCTGTAAAAAATTATTTCTAGGATCCTGCATCCATTTGTTAGTCCAAATATTCTTTCTATGCATAGGTATAACATATCTTTCACTATTCTTATTAGATCTACTCATATCAAATCTTCTTTCATCTATTAATGCCCTAATTTTCAAGTTAGAACAAAATCTATCAAAAATACCTAGATCCATACTGTTGAAACAAAAATTTCCCCTTATATTACTTCTACAGAGAACAAACCTTTCAGATCTAGAACTTTTTAATATTCTTACCTTTATCAAAGCATAGAGCTTTTAGATCTTACCTCTTTTAATAAAAAAATATCATTTTTACCTTTCTAATAGAACAAAGATTTCAAATCTTACCTTGTTTCTTCAGATCAAACTTATTTTCCTTAGCACAAAGCTTGTCAAACTAAGTAGAGTAATGTGCACTAGATCAACATATTTACGCACAGAGATTTCACAATTTCAGGTCAAATCTTTGCACAAAGATTCTCCTTCCTCCATTCCCAACAATCACAGCTTCAGGTCCCAGCGATGGAACCATTTGTTGGCACAGGAGCAGACCCAGGGTTCAATGCTACAACAACGCACCAACAAAATCCTAACTACTGGCCCTTTCGGCAACACCTGTGAAGCAAATGAAGTCTCACCCGAGGTAAAGGCAGGGGTGATTGCAGGACTCTGGTGTCTGCAACCTTAGCTAGGACACAGATATGTGATTATAATACTTGATAGAGAACTTAACATCATTAGTTCATCGTTATTTAACCAATATCTACTCCATAGAGAAAACAAATCATCGCAACATTCACCCTGATCTAATGTATTTAAGCACTTAGCATAAATAAATGGATCAAATCTAGCAGATTCAAGCACTAAGAACATTCACCTATATTAGATCTCGCATCCATATTCATCATAAGCACAAAGCATAAACAAATCTATTTATCTATCTATATCAATCACTTAGAAAATAACACATAAATACACCAACACATCGCACAAAGTAGAGAAAGACAACATATACGTGGTTCACCCCCACCCTAGGGCTACGTCCACCAAATATTCTTCTTTATTAGCTTCTTCAATCAGATACATGCACAGAGCCATGAAACCCTACTCCTCATAAGACAAAATATCTATGCAACTCGCTAGATCCTTCTTCCTTGCATTACAACACAGATCCCTTAACATTCTGTTACAACCACTTGCACTTAGCTCTGCAAGTCTCTCACACTATGCATAAAGCATTTACAAACCACACTTGTACTTATCACAACATCACATAGATGCCTCTTCTTATTCCCTTACCATGCCTAGACATCTATTTATATATTACAAAATAGGCCTAAGCATGGGTAAACCCATGGGTTGACATTCCCATACCCGTTACATATTCCCAAATCCCAAAAAGGACCCAAAAAGGGGCCAAGATCCTGTTATCTCTACTTCTTCTTGCGATCCACATTTGATAGGCTGTCGAAGTCCAAAAATCGTCAAACATGACCAAGAACCCTCAAAACTTGGTCAAGGGCCAACATTGCTTTGAGCTTTCTATTTTGAGACTGAAAGTCTTTGTTTTGCCTATAGAGGTTCTTGAGTTTCCAATGAAGAGGTAGGTCTCTTCTTGTTATGATTATTGCTAAGTCAAGAGTGTGGTTGTAGCCATCCATGAGTTCTTTCATCTTAATTCTTTGAGATAGGACTTCAAATTTTAGACGAGCCACCTACTTTCTGGCTTCTCTGAGTTGTTTAATCAATATTTTGAAGGTTTGGTTGTTAGGTAGAATTGTGATGTGGACAGTCTCAACAGGATTTTTTATGGCTTCATCTTCCCATTTCATAAGTATTACTTCTTCTATCCCAATAGGATTCTCAATGCCTTTTCCCTTGTCTTTCTTCTTCTTCAGAATGGAAGCCACAGACTTCTTAATGAATTCACCCTTATCCTTCTTCTTCTTTTGAAAAGAAACCTTTGGTAGGCCCTATTCTTCAAAATCCTCCTTGAGAGTTAATGACCTTGTGAAAGGCTTTCGGCTCTTAGTTCTAACTGTTGAAGGGTACGAAGAGAAGTGTAGTTTCCTTCCTTTCTTGGCTATGGCTTTAGTAGAGGAAGGGACTTATTCTCGTTTTGGTGCGGGAGGGGGTGAAATGTCTCTCTCTGGAGAATGGTAAGCCTCCTCCTTAGTTCTTGCAACCAACTTAATGGCTTCCTGATCTTGAACATGAGCTTTACTCTTTCTTTTCTTGTTAGCACCTATTGGAGCATCACTGGTGGATGGAAAATAGATTTCTATATGTGACTGAGGAGTCGCTGCTATGTCCAATTTCATGTGAGCAATAGTAATGAAGTGTTCCCATGAGATATTCCTCTTTCTCAGATCTTAAGAAACCAACATTCTAATCAATCCAGAATGAAAAATGCTAGTATCCATAGCCTTTGATTTGGATTGAACCCAGTCTGACATCTTGCCTATGCTCCTTAGCAAATAGAAGGGAATGTTCATTTCAACTTTTCCATTAAAATGCAACAAAAGCCTTATATGGTAATGGAATAGTGTATTGAACCTCCCTTCAGATGTGAAGTACCTTTGAATGATCCTCAATATTTTATCAAATTATCCAACCAGATGATTTCTTGGTACCCCTTTGGACAGATTGTCAGTTTGATATTCAAGTTTAAGGAAGTCTTTGGCAAAGGCTGTATCAAAGGCCATGGATTTAAACCAATTATACCCAATGATAGGGATCCCTGTAGCTGCTAAAATAGAGGTCTCAGAGACCTCAAACTCTAGGTCCCCTACCTTGGTCTTCAGGCCATCAAAATGTAAGGAAAACTGCCTTTCCACGTCAGGATGACCTCTTTTCATATTTTGGTAGAATGTGAGGAAACCCACCCTTTGGAAAAATTCTCTATCCATAGGCTCTACCTCCAATAAATGCATGTCCGCAGGCTTAGTTCTAACCACATTACCTCCCTTGTGCGACCTCTTCTTCTGAGGAGTCCTCATAGTTTAGGATGAATGCTTAAGACCTATGGAGTGGGATGTACCAAATAAATACAAAGGCAAGAATGATAAATTTGAATACTTATGGATCGGTCCCCTCAAAAGTTCTAAGGTTTTCTCGAATAACACTTATAAGTTGAAAAATTTCAAGGATGAATACGTTTTTGGTGGCCCTGTCAATGGGTATTTTCTCAAAAAGTACTTTTCTTGAGCCATGCGCCAAGAATGTTAGCACTAGGAATCACTCTCATATTTCATAGAAGGTAATCCCAATACCCATCAGGTTATGTGTAAATGTAAATGAGTTTTAAAGAGGTCAAATGGACAAGACTCAAGATAATAGTTTACTAACTCAAAAATCTGGGCTAGCATGCACATGCAATTGAGGTCTTGGATAACTTTAGTCAGTAAGTGGGAGTAAAGGTCAACAGAGGGAAGACTTTGATGAGAAAAATGTAGAGGTTTACTACAGACATCAGGTCTGTAAGAAAGCTAAGGAATAAAAACTCAAAACACAAGATCTTCTTGAATTCAATGTTTAAGGACACTAAAGAAACATCATAATAATATTATAATCAAGCATCCATCATAATATCACTAGAATAATTCATGTGAATCTTTCAAGCATGAATACTTCATAATCAGAGGCAAATAAGCTAGAGTAAGAAAGCTGACTTCTATTAATCAATATGTCTCAAATCAGGTACATAACCAGTTCAAAGAAACTTCATCAAAATATTATAGCATAAGGGAGCCTACCTCAACCATTCGAACCTACTAAAAAATTTATACTATATATTTATAACAAAAGGGGAGGAAACAGTTGGAGGTGCGATATGTCCTTCTTCCCATGAAAATATCCAAGTAGTTATTTCATCAAACAACTTAAACTAACAACTGTGCTATAAAAAGAGAAAATGTTGTCCACTGATCCAACCAACTTTGAACTGACTTGATCTTCTTGATACGCATCTTCCTACATGCCAAGTGTCTTTCATATGCTTATAACTGTCATCATGCTCTCAGCGACTATCTTTTCCTTTCTCCACATCAACAACCATCCACAAGAATGATATTTCGAGCTCCTTGATTCCTGGTACTTATTGGTAGCTTCATTTAGTAGCACTCTGTGTAGCGAACCTGTGTAGCGTCTTCACCAAATTCCAGTAATTCCATAGTGTGACCTCCAAATTAGGCATGTTGAATGGGTAGCGCCATGCCTGTGCGCCTTTGTCAAAATTCGGCCTCTGTCCAAAATTTCAGTAGTGCCACGCCTATGTGCTTCTGTGTTGAATTTGACCTCTGTCTAAAATTTCAGTAGTGCCTTCCTATGTGTCTACCCACAATTTGGTAGCACCTTGATTGAATTCTCAACACCACATTCCAATGCCGATACATTTGGTAGCACCCCCAGGTATTTAGTAGGGCCATCGCTACATTAGTCTTAGGTGATTAGGAAGCGTTAGAGGCAACAGACTGATAGGATATGAAAATTAGACAATTATGTAGCACCATAGAGCTACAAAATGTCTACACTACTACTATTGAAGAGATTAATTCTTTGCAGAACACCAAAAACTTTGAGTAGTATGTGTTAGAAGCCTATATAGGTGGAAAAATTAGTATTCCCTTAATTACTTATCCTTTCAAAAAGGGGCCATTCCTAAAAAGGAGATTACTTTTCACCAATCACTTCATCAACCTGACACTCATTCTTATAGGAGGACTTCCCTCTGGCACAATAGCATGCTTCCCTTTAGCAATAACAATATTCTTCACTAGATCTATGCTTTCCTTGGCTAATGGCTTATCCTTTTCAATAGCATCTTCAACCAACACATTCAAGTTTCTTTGAGCCATCTCATCTTGGAATTGTTGCAACTCTTCTTTGAGCTTTCTGTTCTGAGAATGAAAGTCTATGTTTTTCCTATAGAGGTTCTAGAGTTCCCTATCAAGAGGTTGGTCTCTTCTTTCTATGAATATTGCTAAGTCAAGAGTGTGGTTGTAGCCATCCATGAGTTCTTTCATATTAATTCTTTCAGATAGGGCTTCATATTTTAAATGAGCCACCTCTTTTCTAGCTTCCCTTAGTTGTTTAATCAATATTTTGGGGGTTTGGTTGATATGTGGATTGGTGATGTGGACAGTCTCAACATGGTTTTTTATGGATTCATCTTCTTGTTGCATAAGGATTACTTCTTCTATCAAATTCTCAGACCAAATGATTTCTTGGTACCCCTTTGGACAAATTGTCAGTTTGATATTTAGGTTTAAGGAAGTCTTTAGCAAAGGCTACATCCAAGGCCATGGATTTAAACCAATTCTCCCTAGTGATAGAGATCCTTGTAGCTGCTGAAAAAGAGGTCTCAGACACCTCAAACTATAGGTCCCCTACCTTGTTCTTCAGGCCATCAAAATGTAAGGAAAATTGCCTTGCCACCTCAGGATGACCTCTTTGCATATTTTGGTACAAAGTGAGGCACCCCACCCTTTGGAAAAATTCTCTAGCCATGGGCTCTGCCTCGACTAAATTCATGTATGCAGGCTCAATTCTAACCACATTACTTCCCTTGTGCGACCTCTTCTTCTGAGGAGTCTCCATAGTTTCTGATGAAATATTAAGAGCTATGGAGTGGTGAGGACCAGGAAAACAGAGAGTTGGACTTCAAAAGAATATGATAGTGAAGAGTGGCTTCCCCTTTCAAGGAATTCTCCCTAACTCAGACTGATTGCTAGTTTAGGAAACATTGGTTGTGAATTTCTCTCCCTTAACTGTGTACAGATACTAAAACTAAGGAAAACTCATATGGTGAAGGAATACACTGTAATTTTCTTTGAAAATTGGGTCGAAAATAGTCCAATTCAAAAGATAGAGAAGGAAGGGGAAAAAAGCAGTGTTGTTTCAATAGAATTTCTATGTAGCACAATGCACATACAGGAGATGAAACTTGCTTAGAAACTGAGAGCTCAAGAGAAATGGAAATTAGATGTCTTAATATCGATACCAAGTGATGGTAATTGCAGGTTTGAGTGGAAGGAAAACTGATAGGAAGGCATGAGGAAAAGATCTCCTCCAGCTATGTAGGCACGATAGCTACCAAAACTCTGAGCGATATATTCTCCTTGAAATTGATATGCAGAGCGGGAAAATCATGGAATACCTGGAGAACAATGACAACTCGGAGTTTCAAAAAAATATTAGTAAAGTATCATGAGAAACTCAGCCTCTAAATCCACCTCATCATTTGATCTGGTAGCGCCACTGCCAACTGGTCCGAACTGGTAGTTTGTGCAGTGCAAAAATTTGAGCTTTCAAAATTTGAAAACTATTAGCAGAGCTCATAAAGATGAATACTCGAAAGAATCTTTTAACTAACCATGGTGATGAAAACAAGGAATATATGACATCTGCGAATTAATCAATAAATCATGGTGAAAGATGATGGACAGGGAGTGTGCTACAGAAACTACTGGTGAGTTGGCAACGCACCTTTTCAAACAATGATTTGACTAGTAAGCATAGGACAAAGGCACAACATGACAAGGCTACGGAGGAATGAGTGAGGAGGGTGACATGTCAAGTCAATATGGTCGTGGATTAATTCGAACTTAATGTCAAATCATGAAGGGGATCAAAACATAATTCATGAAAATGAACCTAGGCCAAAAGTTCATGCGAGGATAAAATTTTGAGCCATGACTTAAACCTTTATTTATCAAAGTCATCTAATTAAATCACACAATTAAGAGACAAATCAAAATTAAAAAATCTAAAGGCTTAGAAAAATCAAAACTAAGGGCTAAAGACCCAAGGCAACTTAGTATAATAACATTTACAAAGTTGGCTTCTTCTATATCAGAATCATCATTAGAGTTGTCACTTGATCTTTCTTTTCTTCTATTGGTATTCTTTGAGGATTTTAATTTTTCTTCTCTTTTAGGTAGTTCTTCTTGTCCTATTCACATCTCATAGGATGTAAGAATTCCATGAAATTTAGCCATTG